>JAJHJA010000824.1:0-85000 GCA_021202915.1 Heliconius himera
TTGAACATTTATGCATCGATTTTGTTGGATTTTGTATAAAATTCGTATAATCAAAACCTATAGGTTACATTTATTAAATTTGGCATAAAGTAAAAACTTACAATACTATTTAAAAAAAAACGAAAAATGAAATTTCGAATTATTTCATAGAGAAAAAAATATTATAATAGTATATTTGTAGTTCTTTAAAAAAAAAAGAGTGCTTAAGCCTGCAAACCTAAGTTTGTCAATTTTTATAAATTGTACTTCCCGTAGACCTACAATCCTAAAACTGGCACGGAATGGTGGACGAGTCCCAATCTCACTTAACCGATTTTTTCAACTTCAGATTCATGCTGTTTCCCAGATAACATAACAAATAAAGAGAACCTTAATTTGTAGTTTAGACATTATAGTTTTTCTATTTTGTATAAGTCGTGTTTGCAAAGATAACTAATATTTAGCATTGCACTCCTTATTCCACGTCCAGTTCAAACAATGAAAAGCATCGCAAAATAATATAGAGAAGGCTAAAAGTTCTACATAATATTAATAATAATCCTATACATAATTAAAGTTGATATAGAGGCCAAAGTGTGATGAATTGATTTTAAATCGTGGAATTTTTAAAGGTTGTTGTCTTAAAACTAAAATAGCTTGAGCAATTAGCGAAAAATAATTGTATTGTTACCACTACTATATTAAATCACCCATTTGAGTAAACTGTGACGTAATTACATTTTTTTAAAAAAAGCAAGTTAATTAAATGTTAATGTATGCGTAAAGACTAAAAGTACAAATACAACTGATATACATTTGTAGGTATACCTTTTGGTTTTAATTTTGCCAAAAGTTAGCCTCCTGTGAACATTATATAAAATTCCAAATTTTAATTTTCGACAGTAAATCTTAAACACGAAATTTTTTTTTTTATTATTAAAATAGTAAATAATTTATGTAATAGTAGATTATTAAAATAACAATATAAAATAATATATTGCCCTAAGTAAGAATCGAACTAACATCCATCGCGTTTACAGTCATAACGTTACACCGCGATTGATTCGTATCTGCGCCATAAATGCCTCAATAAATATAATTTTGCAATTTTTAATTAATTTTATCAATTATTAATTTACCAAATATTTTTTATAAATATTCTGTTTAATTATACCTTATATGCATTTATCCATATATTATATATGCATATTGCTTAAAACAGCACGTCTATATAATATGATAGCCTATTTTTAATATCTTTATTAAAATTTTATAGCATATTTTCATTAAATGTCATGTAAAAATTACTATTATTTATTTTTATTTTAATATTAATTTGTTATAATGTATTTTAAAAATGTTTACAAAATATTTACGAAATATTAAATTAATTTATAGAATATCCTTGTTACTACAATACATTTGTGTGTTTCTTATATTTTATACTTTTATTTTATAATATATATATTCTTTATGACTAAAGAATCTATCATAGTAAAAAAATAATAATAATAGTTATAAAAAAAATACAAACTACACAAATATAATCTATACTTATAATAGGACATGTAAGATATGTAAAAAAAATATTATTGGGGACCTTTTTAATGTAATAGAACCCAAAACAATGTTTTTTTTTGTCTGTTTGTCTATTTGTCAGTGCGTTTGTGCGCGCAGTTCCAGTCTACCTAGACAGATGTGATATAACTAAACTTTTTTCCATTAAATACGACAATTTTTACAAGCAAAATCAAATCAATTCCTAAAATACTTAAATAACGATTTATTTAATGCATAAACAAACTAAAAAAAAATATTCATTATCACGGTTCATGAGATACAAACTGATGGCAGACAAACGAATGGATGGACAAAGGAGTCTTAGTAATAGGACCCCTTTCTTTGGATACAGAATCCTAAAAATATAATTCAATTTTAAAGCACTAATATTTTTGGTTTATAATTTCATTGTTATGTTTGTATTATTTATATGTTCTTGAATCGTTTTTTTTTTAATATAAAAAAAACAAAAAATATATATAAATGCCTAATTCTCTACAAAAACTTTGAATTTATTTCTTCTAACTTATTTTTGTCCTTAAATATATACTTTTTTTATTAAAAAAATTATTTATTTTTTAATTAAAAGAAGCGTATATTATAAAAATTTGACGATGACAAAAAACGTCCTCTGTTTCACTTGTATACATATGTATATGTTATTGTGTATGTTATACATGATTATTTTAATTTTTTTTGTAGTAATATATCCAAGTATTGGTATTGATAAATCATTTTTTTCAATACCGGGTATGATTAGAAAATATTAAAATAATTTAACGTGCTTTTAGTTTCCAGTACCTACACAGTTTACAAAATATAATAAAAATGTACCTGATAGTATCTTCTGTAAAGCTATTATTTGGGGCATTTTTCAATATAAAAGAACCTAGGCCAATGATTTTTCAAATATTTGTCCGTACATGCACGCTTATCTCAGAAACAGCTTAACCAAATTAAATACAGCTTCCAATTTTTGCAAATGTCCCTTAACTTCAATTGGTTGTTTTTAATTAAAGATATTGTGTGCGTAGTGGAGGAAATTGCCATAGAATAACTGTTTTACTCAATGGACGGAAACGTCAGGTTTCAATTTATAGATAAAAATATTTAAAAATATAACATCAATAGAAAAATAAATAATCGTGTAGTTCAAGGGGGCGAAGAAGGAAAACCGTAGCTAGTGTTATATATTAAGCTTATTAATATATAAAAATAATAAATGTATTACAATGGATTCGTTATCGAGTTCAACCGAGCGTGTTTTATTAATTTATTCCTAATCGATAAAAGTAACGAATCAGCTCAAGCGTATTGATTTATTATTTATGCTGCAATCGCATTATATTGTTTTACCATAGAGTATAATATTATTTTATAATATATTTAATTTTGTAGCCTAACTTTTTTCTTCTCAAGATAATTAAACATTCTTATAAATGTAATTTATTGATTAATATATATTTTATAGTCTTATTAATTAAGTTCAAAAGAATGTTAATAGGTAAATAAAATATCAATTATGAGGCCGGTCGTGGCGCAGCGGCACGAGGTGTGACTGCAAAACCGACTGGTTGTGGGTTCGATTCCCACTCGAGGAGATGAAATATTTACTTAAATTTATATTTCTATTTCTTCGCTCTGGTGTCGAGGTTAAGCGTGGCGTTGAGTTCTGCCACTCAACACGCAATGCCTCCAGAATCCGGCAGAAAGTGGGGAACGGAGTGTCTTACCACTAGGTTCCCTCTGCCTACCCTGCTGTGTGCGGGATACAGCGTGAAGCTAAAAAAAAAAAAAATATTATAAAATTCATCAAATGAGACAAAAACACGACTCGGCACGAGAAACGCTACATATCGATGTTACTTTTCATCTTCATGTTAATTAACATTTAAAAATGTTATTTAAATAATATTATAAAATTCCAAAAACAAAAATATATTTGAAACTCTTTAACTGGATTATTTGCGTACATTTAGTATTATACACGTTTGTGGCGCAGGGGCACAAAGTGTGACTGTTAAATCGACTGGTTGTGGGTTCGATTCCCATTCAAGAAAATGAAAATGAATTATTCTATCTTCGCTCTGGTGTCGAGGTAAAACGTGCCGTTGAGTTCAGCTACTCAACAAGCAATGCCTGGCAAATTTAAAGAGGTTCTTCTAAAATCGTGTTTGAAAATATTATTAGCTATTTCTCTTTTAACTCGATCACATAATGCATTATAAGTGAAGAAATTTATTGTTTGTTATTCAATTGAAGCCAGTCACGCTAATATAATAATAGGAAAAGTTGACCGTAGCATTATATACTTTAATATTGAAGCCATATAATAAAAATTTGCTTGATACCGACAAGATACTAGAGATTAGAAATCATAGAAGTCGTTTAAAAAATTGACATTTGTATTAAGATGAATGATATTATAATATGAACTAATTGTCATTAGATACATAGAGAATATGTTCATTTAAAACTTAAAATTATTTCTTACGTATATCTTACTGTAAGTTTTTTAGTTTATATCAGCTAATTATCACTTAAAATTTTTGAACTACAGTTCAAGTAGAACTGTAGTTCAAAAATTTTAATTGAGTTTAAATACTTTACACATATTGTTGCAGAAAATTGTAATAAACTCTATATTATTGTGTTTGTAAGTGTCATAAAGAATTTAATGACTAATTAATACCGCTAAATTTGATTTTTTTAATGCATTTATCAATAAATTACTTTTAGAAGAATATTTAATTATTTTAAGAAGAAAAAATAAAAATACAGATCAAATATACTATAGTTTATTTGATCTGTAGTATTATAGAATAATATTTTACTTCATAGCAAACAACAAGGCGATTGCAGCATAAATAATTAATCAATGCGTTTTTTATCAGCTTTATCACGCTCTATACCAGACACCAGTCGTGTTTACAGTCACACTTTGTGCCCCTGTAACCACTACTAACCTCAACTTCAACGTTTTAACTGTTTCAACTCAAAAAATCACGCAGCGGGATTTGTATACGTTTTCTGAAAAAAAAATTTCATTCCTAAATTGGAAGAATATCACTTTAAAAATGTCAAACATAATAATAATACGTGTCTGAATAGCATATTATATAACTATGTAGTTATATTTTTTTAATTTTTATGATGCCCAGATTATATCAAATAGTTCTTACCCTTACAACATACGCAAACATCTACAGAACAGAACAGAAATCTAATTACAAATCCATCAAAAAGCATACAAATCGACATCATATCTAATTATAACTAATAATAATAATATCCTAATATAGAGGCCTGTCGTGGCGCAGCGGCACAAAGTGTGACTGTAAAACCACCGGTTGTGGGTTCGATCCCCATTCGAGGAAATGAAATAAAAAAAAAAAAACAAAATCAGCTTCACGCTGTATCCCGCACACAGCAGGGTAGGCAGAGGGAACCTAGTGTTAAGACACTCCGTTCCCCACTTTCTGCCGATTTCTGAAGGCATTGCGTGTTGAGTGGCAGAGCTCAACGCCGCGCGACACCAGAGCGAAGAAATGGAAATATAAATTTAAGTAAATATTTCATCTCCTCGAGTGGGGATCGAACCCACAACCAGTCGGTTTTACAGTCGCACCTCGTGCCACTGCGCCACCACTGGCCTCAGCACGCAATGCCTCCAGAACTTGGCAGAAAATAGGGAACGGAGTGTCTTAATACTAGGTTCCCTCTGCCTCCCCTGCTGTGTGCAGGATACAGCGTGAAGCTGAAAAAAATAATAATAATATCCTACAGTACATTCATCTGTCAGTCATCGTCATCTCACCCGTTCACTGAATGAAAGGTAAAAACGATCGCGACTCGACGTGTCTAATTGAAACTAACTTTTTCAACGAATTCTGAAGAGGCTGTTAGTGAAGAGCTATCTACATTTTTAAAAGAAACGTCAACTTTAATTGGTTGACTTTCTGGAAATATTGAAGGAAGTATCGTAATTATTTTTATGGTTCTTAAAAACCTTTTTATGTTTGTATGAGATTGTAGATTTTTTCTTATTAAGGATTTGAAGACAATTACATATAAAATAGGTAATAAATGAAATAATTAAATTTATTTAAATAAATTTCTAGAAAAAAAATGAAATATGTCTAAACTGCAGCTATGTTTCATTTTAAAAAATACGATTAATACGTCTACAACTTCATCCTATTAATAAATGTAAAGAAACTAATTATAATGGAAGATAATTACAAATATTTGTATATTTCCCACACTTTTTACGCGAGAACCTAAAACTAGTGACTCAACACTCACACGTTCTATGCTTGGAAATGAGGGACCAATTCAAACAACATTGAAAATCCACTTAAGATAATAAAATTTCTTGAAGATGTGTGCAAATATCTCCTGGCTGGATACATAGTATGAATTAAAGTTTCGCCACTCTATAGACAAATTGATAAAAAACTGTCTAAAATAAAATAGTTCTGAAATGTTACATAAACGGGTAATAATGAAATAGCGGATACGCTCCGAGAACGTCGATTGAAATGTTAAAGCCATATGTTGCGCTCCGGCCTTTGAACTATGTTGTAAGAAAGTCAGTTGGTATATCTGTCTCTGAAGTAAGACCCCCCGGACACCAGAGGAAGGGATGGCTGGATGCCGTGATGCAGAACATGAGAACACGTGGAATAACTACAGAGGACGTTAAAAACCATTCCAAGTGGAGTAGATTGAGAACCAACACATACCCTAGCAATGAATACCAGGATTAATCCCGGAGACAACAACAAGTAACAACACCAACAAGTGCAAACATTAAAAAAATTAATTATTCTAAGGCGGCGTTTACAAAGAAGCTATTACTTTACTCCACATTAGAAAAACATATATACGTTATTAGGAATGCCTTAAGTACCCACAACGTACAGGTATTCTGTAATTACTAAAAGATAGGTCTCGGAATGTACTGGGATTTAGTTTTTTCACTTGCATATATTAGCGTCTGCATGCTAATGATATTGAATTGTTTCCTTGTATTCGTAATTTAACTTAACCAGTTTAGTTCCGTTTTAGTTAAAGCTATGTGAACCAACTTGGGTTAACAAGTATAAATTATTAAAAATAAATTGGACACGTATTATATAATTTCGCATATGGAACCCAATTTGTCAATACATTCCGTTCCTCTCTCTGCCCGAATTCTTTACATTATTTATTTAGTGGCGGTGACTCAACGCTGCACTTTTCCTTTCTGTTTCTATATCGTATACAAAAAACATATTTTTATAGACAATCTAATGTAAAACTGAACTTATAAACAAATACAAATAGGTAATCACAATGACATAAAAATAGCATTAGCAAAAAAATATATAACAAACAATAAATAAATAATATAAATTTAATATTTGTTTTTTTTAAGTGCAGAAAAACAAAGATACTACCTGTCTACATGTCTATTATTCGGTAAGTAACTTAAAATATTCTTCATTGAAAGAATTTTCGATTAGGCATCATCCAATTAGTAAAAGAATAATTAAATTTTTTGAAGAAGTTTCTAAATAGACGTCAAAACCATTTTTTTGTACCAAATTTGCATGTTTTTATGGTTCTGTACATTTTAAGGAAAAAAAGAACCCTTATAAGATCACTTTGTTATCTGTCCTTCTGTCTGACTGTCTGTCTGTCACGAGCCTTTATCTCAGGAACGGTTAGAGATATTGAGTTGTAATTGAAACCATATACTCAGATCTAGTCCCTTAATTTCCTGAAAAAAATGTATTTCTACATTTATTTAAAAAAAGAAATTCCCGATTAAAAGGGGGCAAAATTTGGTATTAAAGCCTCTAGTTCAAGTGAGGTATCACATGAAAGGGCTCTGGCCAAGCTAGGCTTGAATTTCATAAAAAGCTCGAGACCTCCACTATTTGTACAGAACTCTCGGTGGTGAGCCCGACTCGCGCTTGTCCGGTTTTTTTAATGACATCCCATTAATTTCTGGATGAGATGACATAACAGTTTTAAGAACAAACAAATGAAAATCATCTCGATCTCGATCTTAAACAAACTCGTTTGGTTTTAAAAAGCGATTTAAAATTTTATTATTTATTTATTACTTGTTATATTTTTTTATTGCTGATGCTATTTTTTGCAAAACGCTCACTAAGTGACAAATGACAAATGTTATTGTAATTACACTTACGTAATTACACATACAATGTGTTAATAAGTTCAGCTGAAGTTAGAGTAGAAGGTCTCTACTACTATACTAAAGTAGTTGAAACTACAACCTCCATAAAAGTTAAGCGTAATTAGACAAAGATTGAAAAAAAAAATACATTTCTAGTCGGTAATTATTACAGTATACAATAATTTCAATCATCTAAGATTTTTTCTGCAAAGCTCCCATGAACGAATGCCTGTTTTACTTTTAAATACATGAATTTACAAATAACGACCAAAGCCTTATGTCGCAAAAATTTCGTCATATAATTGCAAGATAATTCGTATTTGTAACTTTTAAGATTTTTAATCTCACGTAAATTAATCAAAAATCAGCTTCACGCTGTATCCCGCACACAGCAGGGTAGGCAGAGGAAACCTAGTGTTAAGACACTCCGTTCCCCACTTTCTGCCAAATTCTGGAGGCATTGCGTGTTGAGTGGTAGAATTCAACGCCGCGCTTAACCTCGACACCAGAGCGAAGAAATAGAAATATAAATTTAAGTAAATATTCCATCTCCTCGAGTGGGGATCGAACCCACAACCAGGTTTTACAGTCATACTTTGTGCCGCTGCGCCACGACTGGCCTCTATAAATTAATTAATCAACATTAAAATCATGTTTTGTTACTATGTGAAGTCCGAACCGTGTGACTGTAAACGCGACAGGTTGTGAGTTTGGAGTCCTACTCGAAAAAATTAAATATTTAATATTTCATATATTTAATATTTCATTTTTTTTGAGGCCGGAGGTTTTTCATTGAGGCCGGTCGTGGCGCAGCAGCACGAGGTGTGACTGCAAAACCGACTGGTTGTGGGTTCGATCCCCACTCGAGGAGATGAAATATTTACTTAAATTTATATTTCCATTTCTTCGCTCTGGTGTCGAGGTTAAGCGCGGGCGTTGAGTTCTGCCACTCAACACGCAATACCTCCAGAATTCGGCAGAAAGTGGGGAACGGAGTGTCTTAACACTAGGTTCCCTCTGCCTACCTTGCTATGTGCGGGGATACAGCGTGAAGCTAATTTAATTTTTTAATTTTAATTTTTTCAATTCCTCGCTCTGGGGTAATAACGAGGCAAAGCAGTACGTAGAGTTCCACCACACAACACACAATGCCACCAGAATTCAGCGGAAAATAGGGAAAGTGTTTTCATACGAATGGAGTGTCTTAACACTAAGTTCCCAGGTTACCTCTGCCTGCCTTCCTATGTCTGGCATATAGCGTGAAACTAAAAAATGTTTTATTTAATAATAAGAGATAATTAAGTTTATTAGTTAATCAATAAAGCCTTAAATATGCATATTAACATATTTTCATTACTTATTTAACTAAAAAAATTAATAACTATTAACTATCAACCGCATACATTTATATTATATCTTAAAACAACCAAGATTACATATAGGCAACCAATTATACTGATACAAATTATTTACTAAGCATTCTATGCTATTAAAGTTATTAGTAACCGATCTCATGCTGGACCAGTATCGCCTTTAAAGTCGAGTCACAGCTCTAGTCCACTTCGCTGTGATTATGGCCGGTTACTTAGGTTTTCCAGAATCATACCAATATGGGACAAGGATTGCTTTATAAGCTGTGAGAAAATTAATAGAACTCGGT
The DNA here is from genome assembly GCA_021202915.1 of Heliconius himera. Lineage (NCBI taxonomy): Eukaryota > Metazoa > Arthropoda > Insecta > Lepidoptera > Nymphalidae > Heliconius > Heliconius himera. Next base: position 9,387 of record JAJHJA010000824.1, read on the forward strand.
TGAATGTCAGATTCGACAAATAATGTGAATTATTTTTTAATGAAATGCTTTAATTTAATTGATTTAAAAAAGAAGTAAGTTATCAATTTGTCTGTATGTTGTTTAATGAAAAAAATATAAAATTGTAATGCAGCTACGTACGTATGAGTATATGGTATCGTAAAAGCCATCAGTTGGTCTTTAAAACAAAAATACTAAGTACAGGGTTTTCTTTTAATAAGTCTTCAGTTCCTTTCTTCTAAATCAAATTAAACTTAAGCTTCACTTAAGCTTTATGCTGTATCCCGCATAGGTAGGCCGAGGGAACCCAGTGTCACTCCGTTACCAATTTTCCGAGTGAATTTACGAGGCATTGCATATCGTGTGGCGGAACACGCTATATATATATATATATATATTATATATATATATATATATATATATATATATATATATATATATATATATATATATATATATATATATATATTCTATATATAATTATGATATTCTATATAAAAACATCACATGCCATTTCATACTTAAAGGGCTATAAAAAATGTCTTATAAAATAAAAAATATAGTAAACAATAACAATGAAATATTAAAACGCAATCATTTGTAAAATGCTTATAACATATTCACATAATAATTACTGCTATATTTAATGACCATTTGTTTTTTTTTTACTTAATTATGTCAAACTATTCATATAACAAATATTTAATTTAAATCATTTCATCTTAGATGAAACTTGTTGAGCAATTTAAAATCAAGTTACTCCATTAAAACACCATTAATTTATTAATACTCGTAAATCTACAATTTTAACGATTTCCGAGGTGAGGAAAATATATTAAAACTGCTTTACTTACTGCGGAAGTCTAATAAAGTATTCAATAAACTACATATACTTTAATTTTTTTATATGAAAGAGCAGTTTTTACATTTTTTAATTTGAATTAATATAAAACAACATTTCAAATATTTAAAAATATATCTATATATCTAATTATAAAATATATCTAAATATATATTATTAACTATATAATATGTCATAAGTATTTTTTAGCTTCAAATTTTAACATGCATATAGCAGAGTAGGCACAGATTACATAGGGTCAAGACACTCCTTTCTCTGCGCGAATTACCTCTTGAAAGAACTCATTGCCGCACTTATCTTATCAAAGCGTTTAAATAAAATTAATTCTCCAGATTCGGATTCAAACCCACGAACATCCAATATTACAATCAGACTCAGTCCCACTGCACCACGATGGCTTTCTAAATATTATTTATTAATTATATTTAGATAACTTGTACCTAAACGTGCTCTGAGTCATGTAGGCTTAACGGCTTAAGTAATACCTGTTAATGAGAATTAGAATTGAAATTGTTCTGCTTACAGTAATAAAATATAACTACGACTGGTTTATACTATAACTAAATCGTATATTTTAATGGAAATGGTGTCACTTGTGACTTCATCTGTGTAATTTTATGTGGATTCTTATGGTATTTAATTGAATATAAATAAGCTTTAGAATTATTTTAAAATAATTATATTGTTTAATAATAATTAAATTTCTACACACTTGCATTATTTGCAGCTGGGTAAAAGAGAGAGAGTAAGTACAGAGACTCTCTGACTCTGAAAAAGCACTCCCTTTTTTACTTTTCGTTTAAACAGACGAAAATGCTCTAGACATCCACTTTTTTTAAGTACGATTACTGATACTTTACTTATAATTTTAAACAATATTGTTAGTACATATTAATAATAATTTAATTTCTTATCCGAGTTTTTTAATAACTTCATAAGATGAATATATATTTTTTTCACAGTCAAATAAAAATTAAATAAGAAAAAATTCTTATGTCTTTATTTTAATAATAATGCTAATTAATTTGAAGGTAATATTTTTAAGTAATTACTCTTATTACTTCATATTAACGATATACTAGCGATTTTCAAATATGATTGATCCCTTCTATATAAAAGTATTGATGATTTCATGATATTATGAAAAATTGTCAATGTGGGAATTTTTCAATTATATTATTCTTGGAGGCCAGTCGTGGGCACAGAGGTACAAGTGTGTGACTGTAAAAGCGACTGGTTGTGGGTTCGATCCTCACTGCAGAGAAAGAATTGTCTCTGAATATTTTCATTTCTTCGCTCTGGCACCAAACCGCCATTCAACACGCAATGCCTCGAAAAACCACGTCATAATGTATTATGGCTACCCATGACTTTTTTTCAGCTTTTCAGCGTAAGTACGTAAAAAAAAAGAATAGCAATTCAATTGACAAAGTCTTTTATATTCTTGCTCTAGAATTCTTAAACACAAAACACATTTTGTTAAACCTATAGAGTATATGAAAAATTTGCCAAACTCAATAAAGCTTTGCCTTTTCTTTTGTATAATTTCTGATTTAATTTGATAACAAAGCCCATTTGAATTTTAATTAAGTCCCTTATTTTCTCCTTTTATATAAATATTTTTTTGGCTTCACGTGGAATGCATCCTGCATACAGCAGGGAAGGCTGAGGGAACCTAATGATAAGACACTCCGTTTTCCATTTCCCGCCGAATTCTGGAGGCATTGCATGTTGAGTTGCGGAACTCAACGCCACGCTTTTTGCCTCAGCTCCAGAGCGAATAAAAAAAAATTAAATATTTCATTTTTTCGAGTGGGAATTGACCTCACAATTACTCGCGTTATAGTGTTTGTTTTTGTTGATCTTGTTGTTACGTTGATATACAAGTATGTAAACTTTTTTAGTATTCACTCCATGTTTAATGTATAACTAGAAACTTTATGGGTTAACGTAATGTACTAACTGTAGGTGTGTATTGTACTTTTCTTTCCCAATACGAATAAATTAAAAATAACACGAGTCCTAATACGATCAGTTTTTGATATTAAAATAACTTTTCTTTAAATGAGGTAGCCCATTGATTCGTGTATAGCTATACACAAATTATTTTATCACATACATTTTCAAATTAAACATACAATTTTGATATCTTAATAGATAATTCTAATATAACCGGTTACGCTTTACATCATTATATTATAGCAAAGCTTCAATATATTTCAATTAAAATCACCTGTCGATAAATGCTTAAAGTTAAAATATTACTTAAAAAGGCATACGATGTGTGAATTGTTTATACGAAACACAGCTGCAGAAGGCAGGTGAATGGCGAAGTCTAAATCTTTTTAATCTTGTCAAATTTGACGTCGATTTTGCTCCATTATCTGTTAATTAGTTTATTAAAATAGTTTTCTATATAATTTATAGATGCTTTCAATATTTAATCACTATATAAATATAAAACGTATGATTATAAGTTATGTTTGAGGGTCATAATTGTTGATTTAATGGAGATATTAGTGTTTTATTTAACATTTGTAAGCGAATAATGCAATTGTAATAAAAAAAATATTAATGTCGCTTCATGTTCATATTTTTTAGGGTTCCGTGCACTCTAAGGAAAAAAGAAATCTTTATAAGATCACTTTGTTGTCCGTCCATCAGTCTGTCTGTTAAGAGCCTTTATAGTTGATATTGAAACCATATCCTACTCAGATCTATAGACCCTTGATTTCCCAAAAAAACCTATTTCTACATTTACTTAAAAAAAATGATATGGTCGTATTATTTCGCAAAAAACGCATTTTTCCACACTATAAAGGAAATCAAAATTTATAAATTTTGATGGGTACTTCTAGTTGACCTAGATATATGAAACATAGCAGCTAGTATCTACAGGTAGTACTAGTTCAGGACAAAAAGCGAAAACTATACATTTGTGATTAAATCCTAAAAAATAATAGCTTTAAAAGGAGAAAATTTTGGCAGTAAAGCCGCTAGTTCAAGTGAGGTATTAAATGAAATGACTCTAGCAAAGCTAAGCTTAAATATCAGAAAAAGCTCCTCCAATTTTTGTACGGAACCCTTGGTGGGTGAGCCTGATTCGCGCTTGTCCGATTTTTTAATATATATTTAGCTCTAATTTCAAGTCATAATAAATTTTAATTAATTAAAAAAAATAGATTCTCATATTGTAATTTGCATGAGGCAGGATATTAATATAGCTAAGCAAATACTTAGTGTACTGTTTCTATTTAGCTCAAAAAATAACTATGTAGACCCACATGGTAGCGTTTCCACATTTTTACAACCATATATTCAAAAGCCTTAACTTGACTGGTTGTTTGTTAAACTCAATTTCAATGTAAATTAACAACGAGTCCACCATCTCATTTAAGAAAATCTGAAACGTCGATTTCGAAACCAGCGGAATGCGTATTCTGACCAAATCAGTGGTGAAGTATTAAATAAATAATTACACATTTGTCATTGTAAGAGGAATTCTTTGAGGGGACTACCGAGCGAAATGCACGCCGTATTTGGCCCTACACCGGACTGCAGGACTGCAGGTGGACCATGGACCAATTATGGATACGCAAAAAGTTTGGACAAATTGTGAAATGTCCGCGTGAACGGACGCCGCCATTGCATACGAACTGATGTTAGCTTTGTTTACTGTAAAACTTGACTAACTGGTCGATCAACATTTGCTTTACGGTTAATTGTATTCTAGTCGGATTTTTACTTGATTTTTGTCAAATGTGAACGGAATAATTGTTTTGAGCTGCAATCATTGGAAACATTACATTTTGCAATCAAAATTTCCTTCCTTCTGGCTAGCCTGCTATGCCTATAATTTTAGGTTTCCTACCTTAAAAGGAAGAGACAAAATCCTTATAAGATCACTTTATTGTTCGTCTGACCGTCTGTCAAGAGCATTTATTTCTAGATCATGTGAATGTTTTAATCCAACATTAATACCAAATATTCAGTTTGATGATCTATTCCTAAAAGAAAAAAAACCAAGCTTTTGAGTAAACGTAATCAAAAGATACAAGCATTTATGCTATCTATACTATTTTGCTGCATTTTGTATGAAATTCGTCGGATATTTAAAACTTGTACGGTACTTCCTGTGAGCGTACAATTATGAAATTTGGCAAGAAGTGAGTGCTGGCAGTACTAACATATAAAGTAAAAAATCCAAAAAGTCAAAATTTCTAAATATTTCATAGAAAAAAATCATTACAAACTGACAACTGTAGCTCATTTCAAACAAAATGAGTGAATACGTCCGCAAACTTAATTTTGTCAAAGTGAAAATTTATAGATATTTAATAGAAAACAATCTTTACAAACTTATTATTGTAGTTCATTTCATACAAAATGAATGCATACGTCCGCAAAGTTATTTTGTCAACTACATCATATTAGAATCATTTATCGTTTCACTACTGAACTATACCTATATAAATACAAGTTTACAATATTACCAAACTACCTCATAAATAATCATCAGTACTAATATTGAGTGTAATAGAGCCTTAAAGTCCAGTAACTTAAATAAGCCATAATAGAAGAGTATACTTTGGTTTTAATTGCAATATTTGAAGTAATAGCATTAATTAACTCTATACTGCAATACAAGTATTGGTTAGTTTTCATAATTTCACAATGATGTGGTACATTTTAATTATCTGTGTGCATAAATTTCAAATTTTCCAGGTTTATAAGTATTTAATTGTTAATAATATTAATTCAAAATAAGGTGTAGATGCTGGCTCACCACTGGCTCACCAAACCAATACCGAACAATTTTTGTACATAATACATACATAATCTAAATTTAATATTTCTTTCTTAATACTTCTATAATCTTGCAACTTACAAAATAGCAGTGATGACGACCATATATTGTTAGAATTAAATTACTCGTATATTTTTAAAAGTCTAAATTATAAAACATCATGTGAAATCCATGAATAGTGGCTATGAGCTTTTCTTAATGCAACCTCCATTTTCTACATAAAAACATAGCTGGAAAGCTCAGTTAGTATAAATACTATTAAACTATGTAGGTATATTAAAAAATTTAATAAAATGTTATTGTATAAACGCTAGAAAATCCATTATAAATTGCATATGGCAATAAAAATTAAAAGCCGTGAAAGCGATAAACTATTTTCTTGATATCTCTATCCCTTTCGCGCATTCGTATTTAATCATGCTCGAGACGAGGACAGTGATAAGGCAGCCATGATAAGCGTCCGTCAAGTTTTTGCTGAAGCCTGCTATTATTGTTTCACGCATAATTAAGTTAATATAAACTTTATTTTTATACCAATAGGTGCTATATTACAATGATTTTATACGGACCGCTGTAGAATTGTAATAGGTATGGCTGAGACCAAAATGTAAATCATTTTTATCTTTTCCAGTTTATCAAAAGAACTAATTGAGATTTGCAATGCTAAATCGAGAAAATATTTTTTATTAAGTGCTCTTCCGATCTAACATTTGAAACTAATGGCGCAACAACATATAGGTATTTAGGTACAATTGATTTTTGTTTCATAAGCTGCTGGCAAAAACACAAGATCAAGTCAAGTTAATAATTGGAAAAAGAATGAAATGTTGTATTTTTTATAAGGAAAGGCATCTCCAAGAATAATTCTTCGCCTTTTTGTGAATACTCGTATATATGCATTTTGGAATATTTGTGTCTGTCACAACTACTCTGTGCCGTGTCAGTCAGCTTACTAAATTATTAGTACAATTAAAATTCCACATTAAATTAAATACTTTTATGACAAGTGAAACACAAAATTTTCTATTATACGTGACACTGGCGGATTAATCTGCGGCTGTCATCGCAAATTTAGAACATTAAATATAAGGTGATCAAACCCAGTATTTTAACATGATTCTCTTTTTAACATGCATTCTCATTCTCATATTGTGTAACGTTATCTCTTTTTTATCGTACTTTATACTTTGTGTGTTCACCTTACAATTTGACATTGGTAAAGTGATTCGTGCTCAATTGGCACGTTCGGAGCGCCATAAGCTCACTTCGCCAAAGGTATCATCGTTTTCTTATTTTGTTATTATTTTTATTATGATATCACTAACGTCGAAACAGCCTACATTAATTTCTTATGAAAATATTAAATTTATTATAATAATCAAAGTGGCGCAACAACACAACGCCTGACTGAAAACCATTTCCACATTTCTACACGCAGGAATTTACATTTCCTCGCAAACTGGGCGAAAACTGGCGAAACGGAGTGTCCTAACTCTTTGCACTAGTTTCGTGCTACATCCAGATATATATACACAATTTCAACGACTTAACACTTGTTTTATAATAATCTACCAGCTCTCTAGCCAGAGCGCAAAAATACATTTGCTAATACAAATATATCCAAAAATTTCCTCTACAAATTTGCGACAAGAATTGAACACACAACCATCAAACCATCAATATATCTAAATTGCACAACGCGACGGCGACTAATAATACTTAAAAGCAAATAACTAATTGCTACAACATTTTAAACTTAAAGGAAAACGGTTCTGATCACGTTTTCTTATTTACAACCTTACTCCGTTAATTGAATACTAATAGCGAAGTGTTTAACGCTAGGCTAAGTTACACTAGATAATGGTCTCAGTGCGTTTGACATAAATAGACTTAATATTTTGTTAATTCTATCGCTAAATGTTATTTATATAATTAAATATTACTTTGAAATTTGATTCCTAAGTTGTTAAGTCTAATCATCTTAGGATCTAGAATTTATTACGTTTACGCTTTAGTAAGTAAGTTCCAGTACAGAATAAATATCAACTGTTTTGTTATTCTCTTCTAAGTATAATATAAATAAATCCAATACAGCAAGTGCCTGTTGCATTTCTAAAACTTGAGCCATTTTTCAAGCAACATGATCATTTGCTTCAATGGAGAACGATTAGAATGATCCAATTAAACTGCGACATTGACAACTAAATCCCATTAAATTCCACATAATTGGCCGCCATTACGCGTCTGTCACAACAAAATGGCGACGCGGGGAATAAATACGTTTAGAAATGGATATTATATCTTCATTAGCGTACGGTAGCGCATTCACATGTCTGAGGTGGATCGCCATAGAAATAGTTTGTGTTTTATCACTTGACTTGGCTATTCTTTGCTTTATTGGTATTTTCTGTTCATTGTGAACTCAATACAAGGTCGACTGACTGAGCTGTCTAGTGGTTATTGGACATTTTTTTAATATTAAAATAATATTTATCTTTCTTAATATTTAAAAACATGTTTTATATAAATTATTTAGATGTTATCAAAAGTCTACCTTTTATAACTGAATGTTATCGTTCATGTGGTATAACATAGTTCAATAAAAATTATTTAATTTTAAGCTTCAAATGAGTTTTAAATGGATAAAATGTAATTTATTAAATAAATTCAAGGTCACGTTACGATAATAATATTGCAGTAAATTTGCTGCACACCCTCTTTTATTGAATACTTAATTTAACAATTAATATTTACTGTAAGCAACCCTGATTAAAATTAAAAAGTTTATTTATCTGAATTAAAAATCTTTTAACAATTTATTTCACTTTTAAGGTTAAACTTTCCGTTTTTACTGATATAATAATGCAAGAAACTTTTCAAAGTTATTATGACCAATTTCTTGCAATATTTAGTATTTTATTAAAAAAACTTCAGACGCTGAAACGTCGCTGAAACGATCATTAGACGAAACAACAATTTCATGACATGAACCTTGCCACTTGACCTTGAGTCGAAACGAAATACAGAACAAAACTAAAACCTTAATAAAATTCGGCACACCGCTTGTTACAATACAAGCTGAGGCCAATCGTGGACTCAACAGACAATGTCTCCAGAATTCGATGGGAAATGGGGAACGAAGTGTCTTAACACTAGGTTCCCCCTGCCAAAAAAACAATACAAGTTAAAAATTTATTAGATTTTGATAATTAGATTTGCAAATACAGGTTACGATTACAAAGGATCAATAACCGACATTCGTACGTTACAAAGGCCTAAAGGAAATTGAAATATTAACATTTCAATTGATTTCATTATCGCATCAAACAATAAGACATAAAATTAAAGTTTATTAAATGAATACTAAAACGCATAAATGGTAATATGAGTATAAATTGCTTATTGCTCTTTTGTTTATCAGAATTAAAGCAAATGCATGAATAATGAATATAATAATGCTATTGTACATAATAATAGTGATGGACGATTAGATATGTTTTGTTTGTTTAATAATATATTTTTTTGTTTACATTGCGTGTTCTGTGTCGTAACTCAACTCTGTGTTGTGCTTCTCAGAATTAAAAAATAAATTGTTGCATTTTTTTTTTCAACATACGTTTTTTCGTGTAGTGTCGTGGCTGTAATGAATATGTAATATTTGAATCTGTAAATATTTGAGTTTTAAAAAATTTAACATTTATTTTTAAAATATTTATGTTTTATTGTAGTTATTATTAAATGTTAATCATAATAATCTACAATTTTAGCTATTATTTAGCTAAAAATTTTAAAATCTAAAAGTTTTATACGTGGTTTCAATTTCCACTCGGGAGAATGAATTATTTGACATTTTCATTTGCTAGCCCTGCAACGAAACCAGGTAAACCAGGTAAACCGGGTAAATGTCGAACGGAGTGTCTTAATACTGGGTTCCCAGGTTCCTTCTGCCTGCCATGCTATGAGCGGGCGCAGGGTGGACTTAAAAAAATATTAAAATATCACCAATATTATTTATAAATATAAAAGCATAGCTATAGAGATATAAGATAAAATAATATATTTTTATAAGTACAAAATACAGAACTTTGTTCATTTCAAAAGAAACACATTTTTACCCCGAGAAATAATCAGAAGTTTACTCTTATCCTGAAGTTTGGTTTTGGCAATACTTTTGTTAAAAAAATCAGCTTCACGCAGCGGATGCTGCAGGATGCAGCGTGAAGTTGTTTTTTTTTATAAAGATAAATTACAGATTAAATAATGTATATGTTACATTCGAAAGTTGAATATTGTATATCGATATATTGTTGTTATGATTCAATTTTAATCGATCGATTAACCTGTTAATAGGTCGTTTGCCCACCGGAAGAAGGACAATGGGCGATTTAAACGCATTTCACGGCACACTGATTATGTTTCATATTATATATTCTAATCATAGGCTATTGACACGAAAATTATATTTTATTTGGATCATGCAAATTTGTTATTATTGTTTTTTTACAATTTTTTGTTATATATATATTTTTAAATTGTTTTCTCGTATTTAGACACTTTGCCTTCACTTTAAAACATATTTTTCCCGACTGCTAAGGAAGGGTTATGTTTTTCGCGCGTATCTTGTATGTATGTAATATTCTTTATTACCTCGTATCTCCAGAACCGCTGAACGGATTTACATATTTGAGGTATCGTTAGATTCATATTAGCAGCCCAAGTGTTCTTAGATAGGTGACGTTAATAAAAAATAACCATGGCGGCTGTGTGTGTCATTGTACTTAGTAAAAAAATTTTTTTTCGTTTCGAATACTACAATATGGGTATCAAATTCAACAGCTCAATTTCAGGATTTCAAAAAGGTATATCATGATTATCATTACCATAATAAATTCTAACAAAAAAATGAAAAATAAAAAAAATATTTGTAAAAACAAAAACCCCGACTGCATCTAACTAAAAAGAAAATAAACAAGCCCAATAATTTATTAGGATATTACATATAGCAGTCGGGACCTATAAGTAATTCTTCAATCAATGAAATCTTTACCAGGAACCCCGCATAATTTAAGGAGGTCCCGACTGTTAATCCTAATAGTTGTTTTTACAAATATTTTTTTTATCTTCTTTATATGTTAAAATGTATATCTGGTGAACATACACCTTAACCTTTTAAAAGTAAACTTCTTGATTTTGACTTTTTATCAATATGAATTATAATTGAAAAAAAATATTATAATTCATCTATTAAGGCGGAAATTAACCAAAGAGGGGACTCTGGTTAAATTCCGCCACTAGATAATGTTTATTATTATAGTCTTGAATATGGAAAAGTGAACAACGGAGTTGACTCAACACTAGTTTTCTTCTGTCTACCGCCGTATTTGTCTACGTAAACAAATACGGCGACGGCTAAACCTACATATATCTATGTACCAACTATTATTGGCAATTAATATTAAATTTCAATTATTTTCATTCCCAGCTCAGTTTCAGCAAGCGTTTGTGTACAACCATCACTCAGCACGCAAAGTCTTAAAAAGTTGTCGAAAAATGGGGAACGAAGTGTTCTAGGTTCCCTCTGCCTATTCTGCTATTAGTTCCTTTTTTATTTTAATATAACAACAGTACAAGGAATTTGATTTTGTCAATATACGTCACCTACCAATCACATAAATTAATTCAAAATAACTTGGCCCTATTGGAATACTGATTAGCTGATTTAATTATATCTATTTCAAATGGCTTTAAAATATTACAATATTATTTTTCATATAATTTTTAAGAGTAATTGAGAAGCAGTCGGAATATTAAAATAAGTCACCAATAAAATGGTGGACTTTTTACACCTGTGTTTTCAAAACCAAAACAATATTAAAATTTTAATTTAAATTATGCCTCTAGAAAATATTTTTTTTTTTTAATTCGGCTTAAAAGCTTTATAACATGGAATATGAAAATACAATTATTTTTACGTTAATAAATATTTTGATCATCTTGGTGTACAAGAGCCCGTATTTGTATACCGCTCTCAACTCTCAAGATCGTTCTTAATGTTGAGAACGATTTATAAATAGGGATCTAGAATACAGTGAGCTTTAAGATTTGCGCAATGACTGTGAGCTCGATTTCAAAGCGGAGAAATACATTTTTTTAATTCCGAGTTATTGTAGCGTTGAGTTCCATCTCCGCTTTGTCTTGTTATCAAACAATCCGTACTCTACTTCCTGAACAGTTGTTGTGACATTGCGTGTTGGGTAGCGGAGCCGGGAGCTCAACACCACGCTTATACCAGAGCCATGAAATGAAAATACTTCATTCTCCCGAGTGGAAATAGAACCCATAACTTCATTTTCAGAAATACATTAATAATTTGATAAAAATGCTTTTAATATATACAAAAAGTAATCAGTTACAAGTTTCCAGTTGTATAATTGATTAAGTTACAACATATTTATCAAATTTCTCTAACATTATAAAATAACCCACTAAAATTATAAATTGATCCAATGAGAACAAAAACAGCACAGTAGAACAGCGTCAGACTTTAAACACGATGATTGTGAGTTCGACTCTCTCAGGAGGACTGATTTTTTTTTAGCTCCAAGCCGTATCCCGCACCAAACAAGTTAGATAAAAAGAAACTGGAAACCTAGTGTTAAGAGACTTCGTTCCCATTAGGACACTCTCATTCTCCGCTTTCCACCGAATTCACGAGGCATTGCATGGTGAGTGGTGGAACTTAAAGTCTAGCTATGGCTTGTTGCCAAAGCAAAGAGATGAAAATAATAATTTTATTAACTATTTAATGAAAATATATATATTTTTTTTTATTTTTGACATCGCCAAATAGAAATCACAAAATAAAATTAAGAGAATACTATTCTTCGACTACTAGTAAGCTACAAATGGGCATAAGAATTGTCTTATTTAACATTCACATTTCTATTTATAGAAGAATAGTTCTTTGTCATTAGGACTAGCAGCTATTGTACTCATAATTCCACTACGATTCAGCGATCTTCAATAATATCTTATTTAGCTTAAGCAAAACGCTTGTGAACTACGAAATAAGAACTTGCAGTGTAGAAATAAATTCATAAAAAAATTCGCAACAAACCACCTTATTGACTAATATTTTTTTTACATGCATACTTAGTAGTATGTTAATATACCTATATCTCTTAATACATCACCTATAGTATTAAGTAATTTTAGTTTTAAACACTTTGTAATTTTTTTCTAAAACATTCAGTTCTTTGTTTAAGGTTTTGGAACGAGTACGTTAGAACAAACACACACACACATTTAAGTATGTAAAAATATATAAATTTATTAATATATTTTTATTTTCTAATAGCTGGTGTCCCAAGCGGCCCCCCAGTTGTGCGATGTCAATTGCGAAAACACAAGCCGAATAGAAAACCTAGGACGCCCTTTACAACGCAGCAACTTTTGGCATTAGAAAAGAAATTTCGAGACAAGCAGTACTTAAGCATCGCAGAAAGAGCAGAGTTCTCGTCATCATTGCGACTAACAGAAACCCAGGTCAGTAATTCATGTGAACATATCATTTATAAATAAAATTGCTATCGATGAATATCTTGCCTTGATATTCGTGATATTTTTGGCATGAAGCAAAGATAATAATGCCAAAAGGTCAAAATTTATTTTAAAATCCAAATCTGGCCAAAAGTTCGAAAGGTTATCGTTTTTGTAATTGACATCTGTTCGAATAGTTGATTTTCCACGCATATTTTCAAAAGCAACGCTTCCATGTTTTAGACAATTTATATTAACCTTATCTAAGTTCATATAAATTGTCTAGATATCTGTCTTGTATGCTGAAAATATATCGTATCAATAGAAGGTACTTATCTGGTTTTGGTAAATGTTAAAAGTTAACATTTACCGTTTATGGAAATTATGTGTAAACACAGTGTGCTGCGTAATCGTACGCTATGATATTCTGCGACGTATGTTGTACAAATTCCAACAAACAATTAAATATTAAGTTTTAAGTGATATTGACTCATTTTTAGTTACTGTATTTTATATTTTGTTTTTCAGGTCAAAATATGGTTCCAAAATCGTCGTGCAAAAGCGAAGCGTTTGCAAGAGGCTGAAATAGAGAAGCTACGGTTGTCTGCTAGACCACTTCTGCCTTCGTCGTTTGCATTATTTGGTGGCGGAGGTGCGCCTCCTCTATTTGCTGCCATGGCAGCAGCCACAAGGCCTCAGCTGAGCTTCCTCGGAGGACCTCCGTCACACCAGCATGCAATTAATATGAATATACTAAATTCCCTACAACCGCATTGACCGCAATAACACGCGGTGGCGCGTGAACAACCGCCATCTTCCTAAAATGGCGGCCAGACTGACAGTTTAATTGCTCGGATATGGGGACTAGTACAAGTGAATATTAAAAAATATATATAAAAACACTGTGGTGTTTTATAGTGCCAGTACTTAATTTTATATATTTCAAAATTATTATTTTTAATGAGTTTTATCTTTTTAATCAATAACTTGTAATTAGTTAAAATTGCAAATCTGATTTACAACATTAGGTCAATTTATGATAATTATTCAATCGATAAGTGCAATTCTTTCATTTAGATCATAGCCATACCTAAAATAAATTTTTTATGTAAATATAGAATTAAATTAGGTAATAGTCGATTTGTTATATAATATATACGTATAATTCCACTAATATCGGTAATAAAATGTATAATTAACATGATTATTTATTTTTTTAAGTATGTTATTAAACATAATATAATAGACATTTATTAATGGCAGATGATCGCTAATTATTTAATTCTAGAGCAATTTACTTTGAATGCATATATAAAATATCATTTTTATGATTTCTAATTTAGTTGACATTACTGTTATGGCTTCCACTTTTTTGTCAAATTCCTAAACTAAATTAGTAATTAGAAACATAAAACGCCTATTATTTATTACCTATAATAAATGTTTGTTTAGATTTTTATGTTTTTTTACTAAAACGGATATCCCTTTTGGTTTGTCTTTGTCCTTCTGTAATAATGAGAATTATATACATATTATAAGATATATTTTGTTTGTATTTAATATAAAATAATATTTATAAGTCATTGTAAATATTTATAAACTAATTTATTGCGTACGTAAGTTTAATATAAGTTGACTTACGATAATATTCGACTTTTATTTAACAAAATTTCTAAATATAAAGGATGTCTTTAATCAAATATAATTGTTCATGACGTTGCATAATGTCCGTAAATTGAGAATAATAAATCATCAAACTTACTGTTTAAGCTCTTTAATAAAATGAAGTTGTCCTTACTTTTGTATTTTTAATGGGCCTCCGTATCGTTTTGTTACAAAACATATTGTGTCTGATATGAAAATTATAGAACAAAAATATGTTTTAGTAGGTATAGATATGATTTACATAACACTTCCCTTCTTCACTTTTCGCCGAATTCTTGAGGCGTTGAGTGTTGAATGCTCTAAGTACATCATAGAAAAAAAAACAAAATGAAGCCTAAAATATGTAGATTCAAATTAAGAATTCAAATTAAAAATATATGTCACAACAATCATGGTGACGGAAATGAATCATTTGACAATCGCAGGCAGTAATGTAAATATTATGTATATATTTAACCCAATAATTAAGTCGTCACGATAAAAAACCACAAAAAATAAACTAAGCTGACATGAAAAATGTTAGAAACGAAAAAAGTTTAAGAAAAAAACCATATCAACGTGTAATGTTAATCACATTTTTTTAATCTTAAAAAAAAACTGCTATCTTCAATGTGCTAACTTCTGACTAATGTTAACAATATTATAAAATAGGTAAGAATAATATGAATTACAATACAAATGGTAGAATAAAATAATAATATGAAGGTAAAGTGTGGATATGGATAAGAAGCTTAAAAAAATTAAGCTTCTTGGCTGCAAAGGATACGTTAACATCAATTGGGAAGACCTTACATATCCTCGTTTCGCCAATGGGAAGCTATTACATAGCAATCGGCATTGGCAAAAGAAGTAGTGTTTCCCAAAGAGCAGGTTTTTACAAAAAACAGGGATGCACAAAATCATGTTATAGCCATGTTACACCTGCTCCAGTAAGTATTGGATGTTCCCTGCTCTCGAATTTGTTGACCATTACCTAACACAAAACAAAAAAACAACCAAAAAAGTTCGGACAAACGGCCGAGCTAGATAAATCGAACGTCAGAAACTTTCCAAAAGGGCTATTATCGCGTAATGACTTTTATGCCATAAACAAATAAACTTCCATGTTTTTTGACAAGTTTTCATAAAATAATATAATTAAAATGAATTTAATAAAATTTGATTGAATTATCGCAAGCAATGATCAGCACTTGTCAATTTTAACCGCAAACTGTGTTAACCTAATTTGTTTTGACTACTTACTGAGTGCTTCTGATAAGCTTGGATTAATAATTGCTGACTTGATTTAATTTAATAAAACATTTTTTTTATAACTTGTCATTTGTGCACGTGTTTTTTGTATCGTCGCAACGCAAAATTTCTGCCAAGCATGAAGAACGAAAAAGATTTTTAACCATTTATTATTAAGTTAAACTAAAAGAGGTTTTCAATTAAATATATGCACAAACTTAAACAAAAACTTAGTTTTATGTAAGTAATATTTTAATGACTTCAAAGTAAATTGAAAAATAATGAGTGAAATTATTGATTCTTATCTACCTATTTACTATTTAAAATACCTTATATTTTGAAGTCATAGCCGTCGATACGTACTGTAAAGTACCTACACTAAATAAAACACGTTACTATATAAAAGTAATCCAGCAGTAATCCCTTACATCATTGAATCTTTAATATTAACGCAATAATAAAATCACAAAGTCTCGCCAAACGCAATTAAAAAATAAATATTATAAATTTTTAGAAACTCATAATAAAACTCATTAAACAACTTTATTATGGAACTAGCTAGTTAACATTAAAAGTTTATGGAGTGTTTTATATATAGATTTTTTCTATCTATTGTAAAATAACTTCGCTATACAAAATATATTTTAACAGCTACCCACTTTTTTTATATAATAGAAGAGAATCTAATGTGGCACCCCGCACCATGTCCGCTTTCCGGGCCAAACGAGTCAGAAGTCAAGTCATGTGCATTGAATAACGGAACTTATCACCGCGCTCTGTCATACACCAAATGTTCCCAGAAATGGGGTTTGTACTCGTAAACATCACATTTACAATCAGGCACTGTACTGGCCGAATGCGCCTTAATGGTCTTGATAGTAAACATTTTCTTTTTATATTACTAATTTTAAGCCCACGATCCAATTGTAAGTTGACAGTCGTGGCGCAGCGGCACAAAGTGTAACTGTAAAACCGACTGGTTGTAAGTTCGATCCCTCGAGGAGATGAAATATTTACTTAAATTTATATTTTCATTTCTTCGCTCTAGTGTAGAGGTTAAGCGCGGCGTTGAGTTCTGCCACTCAACACGCGTCCAGAATTCGGCAGAAAGTGGGGAACGGAGTGTCTTAACTCTAGGCTCCCTCTGCCTACCCTGCTGCGTGCGGGATACAGCGTGAAGCTGATTTAATTTTTTTTTTAATGCAATTGTAATGCACACATGCATATTTTAAACATTTATAATTTGAAGCGACTCCTGCATAAAGGTGCACATATTACTCACTTTTTGTTTTAATTAGATTGTCTACAAGATAACATTCCGGTTTACTACTAGTAAGACACTTCGGTAGCTTGCTTGCATCTGTATGAAGTAGCTATGGATGCCTCTGCTAAGCTTTTAAGTTTTTAATTTTTCTTCAAAAATATTTAGATAACCATTCTTTTTACGTAAATTTGTTATTATTTTTATTATTAATTATTTTTATTTCTTTTTTTTTACTTAAACTTTTTCAGCTTCACGCTATCCCGCATGTAGCATGGTAGAGAACCTAGAGTTAGAACACTCCGTTCCCCACTTTCCGTCAAATTTTTCGAGCTAGAAATAGAAATTAAAATATTAATAAACTATTATTTATTTTCCCGAGTGGCGATCGAACCCACAACCGTCGCGTTAGCATAACACTCATACCCATATGCCCTTACGCCACGATGGCCTCAATAATGACATTATTGTATACATTCTTATAATAATAAATCACCTTCATTTATTTTTATACAAAAAAAAAACTTCATTTATTTCTACAACATAAATATGGATCAATAAGCGTCGCATTAATTCATTGACAGCACAAAAACCCCAACACAGTCAAGCCAATTACACGAACTCGAACAATTACAGAGCTCATTCCCCACAAATTCCTGCTTTCGACTTCATAATAATTCTATAATGTCATACGCTGTGTTAAAGGATATTACCCTAATTTAATGGCGGTATTACTGTCTTAAAGAAGCCATGACCCATTATTTTTGCACATAAAAGCTATTGGCATAATCGACACTCCTCACTTAACATACGTATATAGGGCTGCTAACGAGTATGTACTATTATAGTAGTAATTGGAGGTATGTAGGTATTAACTTATATGGTATTGTAGCTTTCCAATTTTACATACCATGTAAATAAGACCTATTTACTTGTCGCTATTTGTGGTAAAACAAAAACGTAATGCAGAGAGAGAGAGAGAGAGAAATAATGCAGAGATTCGTATGCCGCGCCGAACTGGACGCCGTCGTGTACTCAGTTAATTACTCATTTATATATTTATTTATTTAAGAAAATGGCCGTTTTATTGCTGTACGTGCCCAATAATTTATTGTAATTGATCGGTTTTTCGGAATGGCTCGAACGATGGCTGGCCAGTGCCTTGCGATATCCGAGTTGACTTTTTGTTCGTATCGCATAATATAGTTTTTTTTTCTCTTGTGAAACTTTAGCTTCCTACTAACAAGTGGTCAACCAATAAATATTATTATCACGCCGTATGCCGCACACAGCAGAGTGGGCAGAGGGAACCTAGTGTTAAGACACTCCGTTCCCCACTATCCGCCAAAACGACACCAGACCGAAGAAACGAAAATTATGCAATTAAATAAATGTTTCAATTCCTCGAGTGGGGATCGAACCTACAACAAGTCGGGTTTACAGTCATACTTTGTGCCGCTGCGCCACGACTGGCCTCAAATAAATATTAATATATTTTTTTAAATGCCTCAGCCGTCTTACGGCCTACACATTTTAATCGCCACTTATGTATGGATCTCAATGCATTCGAAGCATAGCGCGGGGTCGTTATCGCGAATACTTGCAATTAAAATGTTGGTTATTTGGAACATTACGATTGCGTTTCGCGAAAATAAAATTTAATTAATTAAGTCAAATCAAATAAATAAATCAGTTTCACGCTGTATCCCGCACACAGCAGAGTAGGCAGAGGGAATCTAGTGTTAAGACACTCCGTTCCCCACTTTCTGCCGAATTCTGGAGGCATTGCGTGTTGAGTTTTTTTTTTTTTTTTTTTTTAATGCAATTGTAATGCACACATGCATATTTTAAATATTTATAATTTGAAGCGACTCCTGCATAAAGGTGCACATATTACTCACTTTTTGTTTTAATTAGATTGTCTACAAGATAACATTCCGGTTTACTACTAGTAAGACACTTCGGTAGCTTGCTTGCATCTGTATGAAGTAGCTATGGATGCCTCTGCTAAGCTTTTAAGTTTTTAATTTTTCTTCAAAAATATTTAGATAACCATTCTTTTTACGTAAATTTGTTATTATTTTTATTATTAATTATTTTTATTTCTTTTTTTTTACTTAAACTTTTTCAGCTTCACGCTATCCCGCATGTAGCATGGTAGAGAACCTAGAGTTAGAAAATTAAGTCAAATCAAATAAATAAATCAGTTTCACGCTGTATCCCGCACACAGCAGAGTAGGCAGAGGGAATCTAGTGTTAAGACACTCCGTTCCCCACTTTCTGCCGAATTCTGGAGGCATTGCGTGTTGAGTGGCAGAACTCAACGCCGCGCTTTTCCTCGATACCAGAGCGAAGAAAGGGAAATACAAATTTAAATAAATATTTCATCTCCTCGAGTGAGGATCGAACCCACAACCAGTCGGTTTTACAGTCACACTTTGTGCCGCTGCGCCACGACTGGCCTCAGGTAATTAATTAAGTCGAACGGTTCTAATAAGAGGTAACTAAAAGTTAAATGGAAATGACTTGATTAGGTTAACGGAATCTTTGTTTTATATGATTTAAGGTATCACTTGCAGTATTCATTAATTATTAAAGACAAATACACAGCTTCACGCTGTATCCCGCACACAGCAGGGTAGGCAGAGGGGACCTAGTGTTAAGACACTCCGTTCCCCACTTTAATTTATTTTTTTAATTTTGATAAATACACAGCTGTAGTTACACGATCAATAATAAGCAACCTAATAAATCATTTTATTTAATTTTGGAGTTAAAATAAAAACAATTTGCCATCGAAGTTCAATTGAGAGCATTTTTTACTTAATTCTGAAAATTCGTCGCATTCGTACACTTATCTACACCTCCATCTTTAATCTGATTAAATAAAATATTTATTTTGTTGCTTTTTAAAATATGCACCGTATTAAGGTTTTAAAAAGCAAATCTTTTTCTTTCTTTAATATGTTTCATTAAATTAATTAAACTGTGGTTTGATTAATTTTTACTAGTTGAAGCTGTAATACTAAAAAAAATTAAATGTTTAAATGTTATTTCATTTGCACACAACTTTGCATGTTGTTGAAATGCTTTTTATAATTAAAACTAAGATATATATATATATGTATAAGTAATAAAAGTAGTTGAACATGTTGTTAAACATTTTGTGATGTACGGAAATTATCAGTCTATGTGCAATATCTCGAATTGGAATGCGGAGAACGGAGTGTCTTAACACTAGTTTCTCTTTGCCTACCCTGTACTGAGCGAGACAAAGTGTGACGCTGGAAAAACAGATCCTAAGTAAGAAAATCTTTTTTTTTTTCAACTTTCAATTGAACCTTAAATTTTTACGACTAAGACGACTACGACTACGACTTTTTACTTTTTTTGCTGTGTACTGTAAATACACAGTACTAACAAAACAAATAAATGAATGAATTTGCACGAATTACCACTTTTTTTTTCATTTTCATAGATAGAAATAACTTACTACAAATGTGGTAATAACCGTGCAGACATAAGCAGCATGTTTAGTTCCATTGGCTGGTTCAAATCCATGTAGGTGGTATGTTAAAATAACTATTATTATACATTTATGCGTGTATGCCTGTAAGCCTAAGTGAAACTCTACTTTTTTAAGCTTCACGCTGTATCCCGCACACAGCGGCGTAAGCAGAGGGAACCTAGTGATAAGACACTACATTCCCCGCCGAATTCTGGAGGCGTTGAGTGTTAAGAGTGTAACTTATTTGTAATTTGCTAACCACATAAATAAGTTGTAACAAGCGTATAAAAATTTCGACGTAGCTTGGCGAGAACGCATGGCTTAGTGGTCAGAGCGCCTGGTCGGTTTCCAGGAGGCGCGGGTTCGAGTCCCGCTGCGTTCAAATTTTTATACGTTTTCTGAATAAGTAAAAATAATAAATATTTTATTTCCATGAGTGAGAATCGATTCCACAATTTATCGCGTTTACAGTCACACGCCTGTGCTCCTATACCACGTCTGGCTTCTTAACTGTACTTTTCACCTCACAAAAGAGTTTATTATATTGATCTATGGTTGATAGCTCTACACTGCTATGTTGAAAATATCATCAGTAATCTACTAATGGCATTGCCACAACACGTAAAATAAAAAAAGTTAAATCAGCTTCACGCTGTATCCCGCGTACAGCAGGGTAGGCAGAGGGAACCTAGTGGGAAGACCAGTGGCGTAGCGGGCGTAACTCGCGCCCGGTGCAAAATACCTTTTCAGCGCCCCCCAGACGAACATCGTATAATCGTATATATACATTATATACTCCTAATTTAATATATTTAAATAGTTTTGCAGACCTTTTGGCGCCCCTTTTGAGTAGCGCCTTTTGAGTAGAGCCCGGGGCATGATGCCCCCCTTGCCAACCCCCCCCCCCCCCCTCCCCCTCACTACGCCACTGGGGAAGACACTCCATTCTCCACTTTTGCCAAATTTTGGAAGCATTGCGTTTTGAGTGGCGGTACTCAACGCCGGGCTTTTGTCTTAGTGCTAGAGTGAAGAAATGACAATGTTAATAATTAATAATTCATTTCCGCGATGGGGAATCGAATCCACAATCGTCGCGTTACAGTCAAACCCTTGTGCCACTGAGCCACGACAGCCACGACAGCCACAACACGTATTAAGTATATAATTTACCGTTATCGTCCCAGGACCTGGAAGACTAATTTCATAGTATATAATTTGTTATAATAAACACGCGAAATACTCCTTTCAACAGTCTCGCTCATTAGGCTTGTAACTACTAAACTAATTAAACATTCCTTTATCTGATCGACCATACACACCAAAATAACCCTTTCGGCGGTTAAGGGCCTTTTCAAATTAACTTGGTGCTTATAAGCTGTTTCAGGCCAGTCACGGCGCAGAGGCACGAGCGTGAGACTATAAACGCAGCAGATGTGGGTTCGAATCCCACTCGAGGAAATGAAACCTTTACCCGTTTCCGTTTCTTCGCTCTGGTATCGAGGTAAAACGTAGCTTTCAGCATGGTTCCTAGGATCTCTTTGTCTACCGTGCTTTATGCGGGATACAGCATAAAGTTAAGCTAAGCTGTCATTACAATCAACATTATTGTGATATGTTTGAATTATTCAGATGATTGTATGTTTAAATTCTTTGTGCCTATAAATTATTCAATATTTAAGTTTCTCCAGTTTGGTCAAGAAAATATAATCTAAGCAAAATTTATAAAAATTAAAAACTGAGTGATTACTATTATATCTCCGCTTCAACAGCAAAATCCAAGAAAGGCACACAAGAAATACAACTGTGACACTAAAATATATTCTTTACGACGTGTCGGCCACCGTAGGCGCTGATGTTATCAAATAACGGAAACGTGAACTAAACTAATAACAGGTGATTTCATTTATAGAACATTGAATGTCAACCGCGTGTATAGATAAAAAAATATATTTTTTTTTAAATTTCCGAATAAAATTAAAAATATTGTTAGCATTTACACATCTTAATTTATTTTTCAGTGAAGATGAAGAAGTGAAAAGAGTGCAAGAAAAATTAATACTTTTTTTTATTTAGATAATAAGTTTTTTTTTTTGCTTATTAGTATTCCATTGAAATCCTTTTTCGGCCTCATTACACATGTTTATTATGTCAGAAAAGAAACTAAATAACACTCAACGTAGATTCATTATGTGGTTTGCCCACCGTGGCTCCACATAGAGAGGTTAAAGGAAGGAAGCTAAACTTATAAAAAAATCGGAAAAATTTATGTTCTAAAGAATATTCTATAACTCAATGCTTGAAAACATCAACATCATTAGTTTTTTATAAAAAAAAAAACGAAATGACAAATATTTTTATAGCCCACGTATGTTATAACTATTCACATTTAATTAAATGATACATAATAAAAATGTTAAAATATATTCTACTTGATTATTATATTATTGCTAAAACTCTTTACTAAAAGTAGTAAGACTTCAATTTCATCTGACAGTTTAATGTTAGTAATGGATGTATCAATGGCTATTATACGGTCATTATCCATTTTATAATAACAGCAAAGTATATAATTAAATCTGATTTTAACTGCGAAATTAGCCTAAATTTCAACTATAAAATCTTATTATTTTGTTTATGAATGTATTAATTTATAATTTTAAAGCTACGTGTTAGTTTCACGCTATATTCCATTGTATTACGAAGGGAACCTGGAGACTCTGTTCTCTGTTAAGGGCATTGAAGTGTCCCAACTTACGCAAAATTTTTAGACCATTGCGTGTTGAGTGGCGGAACTCAACGCCGTGCTTTGCCTCGTTGCCAGATCGATTAAATGAAACTAATAAATATTTAATTCCTCCAAGTGGGAATTCAACCCACAATTGTCGCAATTACAATCGCACGTCTCTGCGCCATGACTTCAAGCTATATATTAATTTTATTCAATAAACGCTACATACGGTGGTTAGGGTAGAATATTGATAAAGAGGTCAGTCGTGGCGCAAAGTGTGACTGTAAAATCGACTGGTTGTGGGATCGATTCCTACTTGAGGAAATTAAATATATATTTACATTTATATTTTCATTTCTTCGCTCTGGTGTCGAGGCAAAGCGTGGCATTGAGTGCCGCCACTTAACATACAATGCCTCCAGAACTTGGTTCCCTCTACCTACCCTGATATGTGCGGGATACACCGTGAAGCTGATTTTTAATAAATTATTCGGTTCTACTCTTTCCATGGACTAAAATTCAATCAATCCAGTCAATGCTTCACCTTGTCTAATCTAATCGAGAAATTATATTTTAATCGTAATAAAAAACCAGAGATTAAACTGTAGTTTGTTGGCTATTTGTCTGGAATGTGCTAAAAGTAATATAGGTGAGTAAAAGAAAAGAAATCTACAACTTTTCAAGCCACTCTCAAAAATCGTAATCGTAAGGCGTAACATCGATCGAATTGAATCGATTAAACTAAAGAATTTAATATATTTTAGCTAAAGACATCTTGTTATTTCATAAGTCACTATATATAACCCATCCACGCCCATGCTTGGTGATCATTTGTCAATAATATTGCCCATTTTAATAAACACCTTCATTTTGATACTGAATATTTATTTTATATGTACGCATTGTACGGAGTGTCCTAACACAAGCTTCTCTCTGCCTACTGTGTGTGAAATACAGCGTGAAGCTGATTGAATTTTTTGAATCCACACTTGAAATGCTTCATCCAAAATATAAATATAATAATTTTAGATGGAAACAAAGTGATGTGATTCCTGATTATCAGGATATGCGGTCTACTGGTGGTATTTATACAGTTCATCTAAAGAACAATAACTTTTCGGTTGTTGCTTAAGATTAAGTATAATATGATGTAATTACATTGCTGAACAACTAACGTAAATATGTACTTACATATATTCAGATAAAAACGTACGAAACAACTACTACCACTACGTATATTCTTTGTAAGATATGGCCATCTTTGCATAGGAGATCTCACTGTCCAGTACCTTCTTCTGCTATATGACAATCGATATAAATTATTTATTGCACCAAAAACAAATTATGGTGCCAATGTATAAGTTACGAGGTTGTACCTCGGTAGTTGTTTGGCAGCTCAGACAAAATATGAAAGATTATCTTTCGGGGGCAAAATGGCGCCCGCCTGATGTTTTAATTAGCCCACAGGCAACACTTAGCCGCAAAGTCAATTGTATATATTCCCAGGGCTGTCCGTTGATTTCAAAATGGCTTAGTTGTAACTGGCATATTTTCAATAAAGTTTATTAAGCTGTTACTTTTTGAACCGCGTGCCCCTAGCTATAACGTCGGCTATCCTGACTTCAACTACCTACCTTATTACCAATT
Organism: Heliconius himera; assembly: GCA_021202915.1. NCBI lineage: Eukaryota > Metazoa > Arthropoda > Insecta > Lepidoptera > Nymphalidae > Heliconius > Heliconius himera. The sequence goes on from JAJHJA010000824.1 coordinate 34,634, forward strand.
ACATTGATTTAATTACCTATTATATTTTTTTTTCTCTTATATTAGATATCTATTGCAACCCCTGAATATTAAGCAAAGAATTTTATAATAACCCAACAATGTCAACTAAACAGAAAAGGAGACGACATACATATATTCCAAATATATTTCCGTATAGTATATTTCAATTCACAACTATCTATACAAATCGCGAACTAAAAAATTTTCGACTTACAACCCTAGCTTTAGTTAGTTTCAACTAAGAGGCCATGAAAATTGTTTTACGCCTTTCCAGTGTCGACGGACCTCTTCATTTAGTTGTTAAATTGAAACCTAAGGTACGACTAGCGCGAGTGGTTTTTTTTTTATTTATTCTTAAAAATCTTTTGTCTTTATATAAAAAATATCACATCAATTAGTTTACTTTATTATACTTTATTGTGTATTATGTGAATTAGACTTTCATAAACTTTGTGAATAAATCTATGTAGTAATATAAAAATTGAGCAAAGTATTAACGATAAGATAAGATAAGGTTTAAAAAAATAAAACCTTATGAAGCATTGATCCGTAACAAAATAGATTTAGAGAATTGTAATTTGTAATTTGTATTTTTGTAATTTTACTTCTGTATAAGGGGCTCGCTCTAGTATAGAATTATTACGACATACATAGTTAGGGAAATTATTTTTATTAGTGCGGGGAATCCGCTCTGATAGACAAATTGCGGCGTTGAGTTCCGTCACTCAATATACAACGTCTCGAAAGTTAGACCTACAGTCGGAACGAGACCCGGCTATATAAAGTGTGTGAACTATACAATACACTATCTCACTACCACTACACTTACACGATACGATATCGTATCGATACAGTCGGGTATAAAAATCCAAAAGGAATCCGCATTTGTCAGAGATAAATATAATACACCAACGCATCCCTAAGTAAGTTATCAAAGGATATTTTATTTGTGCAAACCAATTAACACAACGCCGCCCGCTTAATTATTCCGTACGATTAATCGGTTTCAATCGCGGTTTTAATATCGATAACGATCGTGAAAGAGTTATGTTTATTTGTTTTTCGTTATGATTATAATTGGTTTTGAGATTTCTGATATGTTTAAAAATAATAAAAATCGTGCTATATTTATGTTTAAACATATGTTTTGATATGAGAATAACCAGTGAGTTCATGTACCTGCGTATAAGAAGCAAAAACAATTTGCAACACATTTTTAACACATTCACAATATGTATACGTACAAATAATATTCACATATTTTCAAATATCTTTATTCTTTATTATATTAAGATACTTTGTTCCCCATCTACCGCCCAAGATGCCTTCCTCTTAGAGATATTGCGTATTGACTGGTGGAACTCAACGCCGTGCTTTGTCTTGTTACCAGAGTAAGAAAATGAAAACTTTCCTTTTCATTTTCACTTTTCAGGTTCACGTTTTATCTCAGACACAGAAGAGTAAGCAGAAGAAACCTAAGAAACCTAAGTGCAACAAGACAATCCGTTACCTATTTTCCGCTGAATTCTGGAGGAGTTGCATGTTGAGTGGTGGAACTTAACATTGCGCTTTGTTTCAACACCAGAGCGCAGAAATTTTCATTTCTTCTCTATTAAATATTTAATTTTCATTCTTTTCTATAAAATATTTCATTTCCTTGAAATGAAATCTCAACTGGCCTCATTGAAAATAATTCATTTCCTTGAATGGGGATCAAACCGACTATTGTCACGTTTATAATCAGACCCTGTGCCACTGCGCAACGACCGATTGCAACGTTTAAAGAAATATCAGGCCTTTAAAATACAATAATATATTCTATAGCGTGAACGTGAATATCTCTACCGGGGTAGCGAAAGAGAATGGAGCGCAAAAGCTACATACTCTACATACCTCTTTTACCTCGTCCATTGTCATCAACCTCTTCATTCATGGCCCCTGGGGAGTCCTTATGCTGTTCAGTGACTTCCCTACAGTAAAATTGATACCTACTGTATCCTCGAAAGTCCATCTAGACTCTTACCATCCATTCTTTCTTCAAAAATCTTTTCCCTCATTCTCTCACCGTACCCACACTACCAAAAATATTTAATGTTATTTTAAATTAAAACTTTATCCCAACATAATTCGAAACGTGAAGCAAATCCAGAAAAAAATAACAAGCAATGTTTCAACTACATATCATGTAAAATTTTCAACATAACATAAACTCCAATTAATCCGCCTTGACTTATAAAATTGCCTGATAAATATTTATGCATTTTCATTTGCGGATACACTTCCTTCATACTATTAATAAGCAGTAATTAATTATTTTTCATACGCTATAACCTATTACGTATTATGACCCTTATCGCTATCACAATAAAGGCACTAATAAAAAGTAAAAAAAAACGTTGAAACTAATGAGTAAAGTTGAATTTCCCATGTATAGTCCATTTAAAGCGTCAATTAAACTTTCGAAATGACTTCTCTTATATGGCTTTGGTAGCAAAAAGTCCCTCGACATTTGCTGTGAGTAATACAAGGCTCGCTCCCCGGAGTGCATCACCTGTTATGTGCAACAGACGGACAAACACACGTGAATAATGTATGAAAATGGACGCCTGGACGAGATCTAAAGGTGTGTTTCATTCGTAGATAAATTTACGATACGCCAAATGTCACATTAGGTGTAAACTGTGGACGTTTTTCAGTTCGTTAATACCTAATAGGAGCAAGGATGCTGTTACTACAATCAGTACATTTAAGATTTATAAGTTATATTAAATATGCTGTTAAAATTGTATTATAGTTTTAAAATGGTAATGGCGTTTTAAAAAACATACACACTAATAGATCATTTAAAATAATGTATAAATATTATATTGTAAAATTAAAATAAAACCTTTAGATACCAGTAACTTTTTAGTAGGAGCAATGGAGACTTAAATTAACATTAACATAAATAAGTTAAGTGTAGTTTCTAGATCTAGAGATCTAAGAACTATCTAGTCTTAGATCTCTAGATCTAGAAATTAATCTATCTAATCTAAGACTATCTAGCACGTATAATCTGCGTATAGTATATGCAAAAAGGTAAAACCAAGGAGTGATTTTACACTTTGTTACATCTGTTTACTTAAAGTACTTAAGTTGGAAAAAAAGTTAGTACTTCATAGATGGCTAGTCTTAACGAGATTGGCTTGAATACCACTCTTTTTATTATGTTTTACTTGCAGAAAAACATTTTTACTTAGATTGCAGGAAAAATGTATACAAAACAACTTTTTAGATCTAAGGCTGCACGCTTAATTCTTCTTCCAGGAAATTCTTTGCATCTATTATGTATTTTTTTAAATTTTTTGATATACATATATACATGTGTATGTACGTACATTGATATGAACATCTCTATATATAATAAGACAGTAAAAATATTTTGTCTGTACATTTAGTAATTTTGACTGAAATCGATAGAGGGACACTTAAAAAGACTAATAGAAAGCAAAAAGATTTTTTTTGAATTTCTTGTCTGTCTGTCTGTCTGTCTGTCTGTCTGTCTGTCTGTCTGTCTGTCGACATATTGTTGTCCGCATTTTTCTCTGAAACTACTGAACCGATTTACTTGAAAATTTCACCAATTGCTTTGTTTTAACTCAATTTAGGTTCTAAAGTTTGGTTCATCAAAATCGGTTCATTAAAAAAAAAGTTATCGTCATTTGAATGCAACTCAAGGCATTAGCTTGCCAGCGAATGTTATATAGAAATCGCGCTGGTATGACCCTGGCTAAAGAATGACGTTCGAAACGTCTGGGTTATATGATTGTTGATAAAAATATATATTTTTGAAGCACTATTATATAATATTTTATACAATAAAGTAAACAAAATTGAATTGTTAGTGGAGATTACCTTCATTAATCATATTTCGAAATAACAAATAGTTTTAGAGAAAAGCTATATCGACTCATGTTATCCCTTACTCTCAGTGTATAAATAAGTATATTAGTTATCTTGGCCATTTAATGTAGATCAAAATGTTGATTAGTAGCACAGATTTGAAATTACGATACTAAAAAATTCTTGCTGTGTAGCGGCTCGCCGACCTCCACGCTTCCTCCCGCGCCCTCGATATTTTGCTTATAAAAATGGATCCGCCGCAACCGCCTAGCTTCCCCCGGGCATGGAAGGAGGGCCTGCTCATCATGTTGCCCAAGGCTGGGAAGAGCCCATAGCAGCCTGAGGGGTACCGATCTATAACCCTCCTTTGCGCGGTCTCCAAGCTGTCCGAGAAGTTATTCCTCTCACTTCTCCAGGCGCACATCCACCCATGAAGCGAGCAGTTTGGCGAGCGGGTATACTACTCTGGTTACACTACGCCGTAACAGCGATCAACCGAAAGGAGAGAGCAATAGCAGTCTCCTTCGACGTAGTACGCGTATTCGACCACGTCTGGCACCCGGACCTACTTCATTAAGTGCTCAGAGCCGGCACCCCCCAGCACGTCGCGCATGTCTTTGCCTCCCTGCCTCAGTGACAGGACATTTTTCCTTGAGAGTTAAGAGTTCGAGGTATAGCAGCGACTCGATCGTTGCCGTTCTTCCCCAGGGCAGCATTTTGTCACCTGCTCTCTACGCACTATACACTGATGACATCAAATCGCCCTAGCGAGTATCACTCAAAGAGAAATCCTGCAGGTGGTCCAGAACCTCATCCTCCGTCGAGTGACGCAGGCGCCATACTACGTGAGAAACACCACGCATCACCGCAACCTAAAAATAGAAAGCCTGGAGGTACACATTGGTCGTCTCGCGTCCAACGCATTCCGCTGCGCCAATGTATCGGGTCACCTGCACCTAAGAAGCAGCACTCCGTGGCATATCCGGCCGCCCGAGGTCAGACGTCAGATGACTTCCGAGGGACTTTCTATCCTCCTCCAAATGCGACTCATGAGCCTTGCATTGATCCTTGGTCGTTTAAGCTGGGCCTCCCTCAGGAAACCGAGGGTCTCACCTGACTGAGTTGACCGCCTAGATGGCATTTGATAATCTTTCCAATCCCGTCCCGCACGCCTCTCTCTGTGTCTGCTCTAGAGCAGGTTATCGCTTGAGACCACGGCCATGGAACCAACGCCCAGATGTCGTTCGGAGCTACTACGGAGATGGACGAGAGAATGCTTCAATTCTGTGCCTGGGTCTATAGCAAAGTAAATTTAGAAGCGATTGCACGTATTTTGGAGTTATCCAATAATTATAATGTATTTCGTCGCGGCATTGTTGGTTACATCTTTCGTTTAAGTATTTTTGGGTAAAAGAATAGTAGGTAGTCTGTTGTTTATAATTTCTTTCGTTTAAGTTTTCTGTTGTTTGTGTCATTTGTTCAGGTGTGTATTTTTTTAAACAATTGGAACATTCTTATTGGAGCTACGAAAATGTGGGTTGCATTAAGGTTTCAATAATTTTCACATTAGTAATCTTAAGTGCTTTGCAAACATAGGTACATTATATGAATAATTCAGTAGTTAAAGCGGGCGAAGCCGCGAGCGGGTCGCTAGTATATAATAATTATATAGTTATAATATGCATACTACTTCATATAGATATATAATGTTGCCTAAAGACATAAGTAACTCTGTTAATACCTAAAATTTTAGCAAAATAAAAAAAAACATTATGGCAGAATAGCACATTCCTAAGAACAGTTACTGACTTCAAAATTTATTTTATACCACTTAAAGTGGAACAATTTTTAACAATTAACTCTTTATTTAATCTTTTCCTAAAAATAAAATTATTTATAATTTATTAATTTCATAATCAAAATAAAATATTAAAACAAAAACAAATTATATTATCTATAATTTAAACATCAACAGAGAACCAAAATAGCTCACTAATAAGTAACAACTAATAAAGCTATGAAAATAGTAATAAAAAACACAAATTCTCTCAAAACTGTATGCAATAAAAATGATTTCAAAAACACTATATCATCATACTTAATTATTTGAAGAGATAGCCAAATAAAAGCCACGTTGATCCAAACAGGTATAAGACGACGCTTAATTGACTCCAATTCTTAGAAGGTAATTTCACAAATTACTTTTAGCTACCGGATTTTAAGATCGACACCGGACGACGGTTGGAACTTTGTCACAATAAGTATGTATATAGATGGACGTGGGAGATGCTATACAGGTTAGTGCCACAAGGTTGCATAGGTACCGGTACGGTAGACAGAAAAACAACGGTGCGACGTGTCCCCAACGCGATGCTGTTGTTCGAGTGTTGTTTTGTACGCTTTGAATCGTGTACAGTTTGTGTTTGTTATTTTAAAATTATATTTTTAAAATAAAAATGTAATTTTATTTATTTTTTAAAATTTTATGTTGAATATGTGCTATTTCATAAAGCATATTTTTTTTTAACTTCTAGCTGTATCTCGCACACAGCAGAGTAGGCAGATGGAACCTAGTAAGACACTCCGTTTCTCATTTTCAGCCAATTTTTGGAGGCATTGCATATTGACACTCACCTTGCGCTTTTGCCGCGATACCAGAGCGAAGAAAAAATAAATAAATATTCCATTTTCAGTAAGAATCGAAACCACAACCTGTCACATTTATAGACACACTTCGTGCCCCTGTGCGACGACTAACCTCACAAAGAAGACTTATTTATTGTATAAATAATAATAACAACATATTGCTTTAAATACACATAAACATAAAAAAACTTAACACATTGGCTACTTTATTGCTTTGTAACACATAAAATATATATTCTGTAAAATATACTGTTAATATAATTTGTATTAAACTGCAACATTAATCCGTATCAAGAAAAGTATCACTTAAAATTTTGTATCCAAATTAAAATTCGCGAGTTGTGTCGTGTCTGCGCCGCGTTGGGATCGCGAATATTTCGATATATACATTTTCCCCTATAATTAAACTTAATTTGTATGACGATAGCAGCCGAAAGTACATACCTACTTAAAATGTAATTATTATGTAAAAAAATAAGCATCGCGTAACTCGTTCACGTAATTTTTCTCATTATGGCAACATCTACAAATAACTCTTAAATTACATTCAAAAATGTTTATTAATCTGTGTTCGTAATGATCTCCGTCCAGTTAGTGTTGCCATCGGAATATTTCTATCCAATTAACTTGTTACATTCTCGCTTCTAGAAATAGCTAGTTTTAAAAAAAGGTATATCAAAGGCGGGTTCCCCGAAACTCCACCATTATTGACCGTTACCTCCCAAATAGAGCGCGATCGAAATGTCCGATAAACTCCTTCACGTGGTCTCTACTAATTGGTGCAATAAATTTGGAACGACGACAACCACGATTGCATTACTGGAACCCTATTACCACTTTAGAATGTTATATTCCTCATAGACAAAATTGGATGTCAAAATCAAGTTCCCAGAACAAACTGTTCCCTTCCCATCGCCTCCAATTAGCGTAAAGTCGGAAATTGCTTATTGAATATATGTATATAAATACATGTATATTTTTTTAACTTCATTCTGCATCCAGCAAATAGCACAGAGAGGCAGAGAGAATCTGGGAACTTATACTTATAACGTATACTTACATTGTTATTATATTAAAAATCTCAAAATACTAAAATCGGTATATAATAATTTACATACTGTATAAAAAAGAAAAAAACTTAAATTACTAAATATTAACTTAAATATTTTCTATACTTAGCTACATAATAGAGGATATTCATGTTAAAGTACACGTAAACTACAATAAAAAAAACTATTTAAATGATCTAATGTAGCAGCCATTTAAAATCCCATCACAATATGATAAAAAACACATTTCGCCCCTTAATACTCGTATAGACATAAGGATGTTCGGAAGCTGCGACGTCTGAGATGAAAAGAGACAAGATTTCTTCTTTTTTAATTATATTTATTGTCCTCGTTATATTTATTGTGTTTCTCGCTACCGTGCGTGCTTAACGATATCAGAGATAGCGGTTGAATCCAAATTAGGTCGTGTTTGGGTGCCATGCAAATGGCCTCCTTTGCATACTCAAAAACCATACGAGATGGCCGACGCAAATGAAAACGTCGTTACCTGATGCAAATTATATTGAAAAATACAATATTTAAATCGTTATTTTAGAATTATTGGGACAGTTGAAACTTCTTATGTAAAACAGTATTTAGTTTAGTTTTTTTTGTTAATTGTAATCTACGTATAGTTTGCTCTTGAAAAAAATCATGTAAAATTCAATCTCAAGGAAAAATTTACTTTTTTTTCGACAAAAATATTTAAATTATTTATCTTATAATAGCATTTGTTTTGTCAACTTCTTGAGCCTGCTTGATATCTCTTCAATAATTTTGTATCTTTACGCTCTTTTCTTATCTTATTTTATGCACAAATTAAAAAAAAGCCCGTGAATCTTTTTATTCCACCTTTAAACATACCGTAGCGCTATCGAAAAAGACATCAGATTCAGATATTTTGAAGAACCCTTATCAACATCTAATGGCGATTCCATGAACATTTGCACACAAAGAGTGGATAGTAACCAAATTTAGACGAGTAGAAATGAGAGAACGGAAAAATCTCTCCATACTTTTTTTTATTATTACTACAAAGCTATAAATAATACCATGAAGTTACTACTAAACTTAAATAAAATGCAACAAAAAGTTAACACTTCTGTCTACCAGCAATTATTTCAAAATTGCATTCAAAATAATCAATTATGTTTATAAAACATACAAATATGTACTTATGTATATTATTTAGGAGAGGTTGAGGAATAACAAAAAGTTTGGTCGACATCATTATTCTCGTGCCACAGACTAATAATAGCCAATATCATAGTGAAGAAGACCTCTAAATACAATTCATAGTATTGCATAGTATAAATTGCAACCTTTTGCGTTACGTTAGACCACCTGATGCCACATTTTAGAAAAAAAATATGGTATATTTGATAAAAACTCATCGTTAAATGTCAGAAGTAACGTAATAATTCAAAATATTTGCGTGTGGCAGTCACCAAAACATTGGTTAACATTTACTATTCTCGGAATAGTGTGTAAGTGTAATAATATAACTACAGCAACAAAGTACAAATAGTTAATCTTGATCGTTTCGCAATATAAAAATAAAATTATTTTAAAATTTTACTTGAATCCTTTGAAATTGTATAAAAAGTATTTTACATTTAAAAAGCTATACTAAGTTACTACTTTTAAAATGGGTTTTTTTATAATCTTCTCCGCTTTCCAGTTTCTTAACGCCGGGCTTTTGCCTTGGTGTCAGAGCGAAAAATTAAAAAGATTAATAAATAATAATTCATTTCTTCAAGTTACAATCAGACCCTAGGGCCCCTGGGCCACGACGGCCTGATTTAAAATGTTAACATTTATTACAATTGATCAATTTTATTCACACGACATATATTTTTTTCTTATACATGAACATGAACGACCTACTCGTACAATATCACAGCAGGTTGTTAGACGAAACCTTACTAAGAATCCAGTGCACGCACTAGTATTTTTTTACATAACTTAACTAACTGTATGTCAATACAAACAATTCCATTCAAATAGTTTCAATATAAATTACAATATTTAATAACGTTATACACCTTTTACCTGATATACTTTTATATAGCTATTTAATCTTCAAATTGGGGAACCATTTTGAAAAATAGCCAAATTTAAGCTAATAAGACCATTCATGCACAAGCTTGCGACTGTAAACGAGACAGGTTCGGGGTTCGATTCCCATTTGAGCAAAATAAACATTTAACTCTTAAATAGTCTTGACAAAAGGACAAACAAAGTGTTTTATAAGGGTTCCGTTTCTTTCCTTTATAGATACGGAACCCTACAATGCATAATTTCCACACAGTATCGTAAATACGCAGCCAATCTATTTTCATTTGCAATTTTTTTTGTTTTATATATACTTAATAGGTGTTAAATAAAATTTTTACCATTGTAATATTTTTTAAACTGACAATATAAAAGTAATTATAATGAACATAAATGGTATATAAGCGTTCAGTAACAATAAGATATTTTTTTATCTAATTTATTGATTATAATAGAATAGACATTTAACAGAAAAAACATACGCTCAGTTTTAATGATGTAAAAATATGTCTTATCGGGAACAATTATGTGAAAGTGATCAACCAACAATAGAAACAATTACGGAACTTTTTTTTTTAAATTAATATAATCTATGACAAAGAATAATATAATATGAACAATTATTATATTGAGTGTATTTAATTGCACTTAACTATCTTATAATAAAAATTGTTTTCCAACTCATGTTTTTTATTATGTAACAATTTTATATATTTTATTGTGTTTTAAGGTCACCTCTGTTAAACAATACCAAAAAAAATTAACCACGAAAGGAAGAGAAACGGCAATTATTTTTTATTTATATAGCAATAAAAGATAATATATAAGCGCTCTCTCGTAAAATACATAAAAAGCTTCAACTATAAGGTTGTTGTAACATGTTACACATATCGATTTACGTCGCCATGCCCGTCACCGTTGCATATCCATTTAATTGTACCTCAGAACATTGTATTGGCGTAGAAACACGACAAAAACAACAACCGATATAACGAGAATCGTTAGCAGATTGGCACTGAGCTACATTAACATTCTTGTTGGGAAAAAAATGTTTTTCAGCCATCTTTATTGTGTCAGGGCTGTCATATGTCAATTAATTATTCGATTTGAGTTTTTAATACATCACTCGTACTCGTATCAATAAAATTGACGTGATATATTTTTAAATAATGTAAAGCTTACGCCTTAACATTTATTCTTGTGTAGTAAATGAATACATAAAATATACATTCATAGCTTTACGATTCTATTATAAGCAACAATGTTGCACAAATATTTTTTTCGAGTTACTGCTGTACTATTTTGTTTATGAGATAGTTTTAAAAATTCCTATACAAAAACTGATTTTCGTAGGATTTTTTTTAGGTTTAATGACGAAATGACCTATTAACAACCCTAGTAATGACAACAGACTAATTAATTTAATAAAATGATTGTTTAAAAAAGAAAGTCTCCTCAGCCATATCAATAATGGCACACAAGTATGCACAGCCATTAGCCAACAATAAAACCATGGATGCGTTCTGATTATTTGATTTGCTGGAATTACATAAATATCACTCATAAATAAGGTGCATTGTTGCCTTCGTTCGTTGCGTTTTCATATAAACTAGTTTGTTGTTGATCCCTAGATAATAAATAAATAGATAATCCAGTTCACAGGTTAAGTAAAATATTTCAAACATTGAAACACAATAAAATTGACACAAAGAGCATTGTTTTGTTTTTGAAGTTATTACGTGAGTAATTAAAACTAACATTTATTTCTGTACAGTATACACATATCAAAACATACAGTAGTAATACAGTAATAAAGTTTAATTTCAATCACTTTACAATTTTAATAGATGATATGATATAAAATATTAAAAGTCAATGGAAAATAAAAAAAATCAATGCAATCATTGGAAACCATGCCATATTTAAGATTTTTTAAAGCTGAGGCCATTTGCGGCGCAGCGGAACCGACTGTAAACGCGACAAGTTGTGAGTTCGTTACTAAGTAGCTTTTTAAATTCAAAATAATATTATTTTCATTTGTATAGTTATACAAAATAGAATTGAAGTGTCTGGAACGCGATGGTTGTGGACTTGAACCCCACTTAGCAGAATAAATTATCTTCATTTCCCCGCTATGGAAAGACATTGAGCATTTCACTATTTACTGAGCAATACTAAGTTAAAATAAATAAGCAAAACATATAATATTTATGTGTGACTTGACACTAGATTCGTGTCACAATACGTGAAGTAAATTTGGAATATATCAAAGAATACATTTTCAAATTTTAACGTACCTATAATATAACAATTTTATCAAATGCGGTGGTATATCGCAAATATTCTTTTTTTATTCAAAGCCATTTAAAGCGTTCACGTTCACTTCAAAAACGTTTATAGACTCGTATCGTTCGTGGAACGGAAGACCGCCGATGCGAGGAAAATCGATGATTTAAAATTGCATTTTATATATAAATTGTCGCCACATAAAGTGGTGACAATTTTTAAATTAATTTTTATATAGATTTACAATAAATTTATATAGTATCTTAATAATTTATATAAAATATTTTGATAATACTCCGTCAATTAATCTTTAGGTATATTGTTTAGTAATATAAGAAAATACTGATAAATATTTGTTTGACCTTTTATATTTTTTAAGTCTATAGGATTCATAGAACAGCTTGTTAGTTCAGAGTAGTTTATTAAAAAAAAGCCAACTGAACAATTAGCTTAAATATAAAAGCATTTTTTTGCTGCATATTTTATAATTGGCTCCATAATGAACCATAATTACACATGTTGGCAGTCAGTCAACGTATGGACATAATTTAATTATGAACAATTTCAACGTTCCTCAATTATGTTAATATAGTGTATTGTTCTGTCATTGTAACATCCTTATTAATTATTCAATATTTTTTATACTTTTTTTCTTTTTCTCATTGAAAAATGTTAACAAAGTTAGCAAAGTTCTATGTAATCACTTTTTCATAAACATAATTAATGCTCTAACTTTTTATGCACATTATTTATATTTTAATTACAAACTCTGCTACGTAGTAGTAGATTTATTTTCAATAAAATTCTTGCAAACGTATAGAAAATAAGAGTAGCCATCATTATTAAAAGCAATCACCATTTATTTTTTATTTTATAACGATAAAATTTTAAAATGTTATAGACTCATAATGCCTAAATGGATGAATGAATGAATGAACGAATGAATGGAAATTCATCATCTCATTCACAAATCCCACGGGATACTAAAATGAAGACGTAATAGATTAACTATTCACAATGGTCTATATTATGAGATGCTATTTTTTGCACTTCATGAATGAATGAGCCAGTGAATGGACCACTTGTACCGTAGGCGAGTTCTCGGACGATAAAAATTTGTTTTGTTGAATAATATTATTTATGGTCATAGCATTGTCCGGATGGAGGTGTGGGATAATAGTTTAAGAATAGAATTAATAATGTTAAATATCACAGTATTGTGTCAATGATCCTTTTTTATTACTCTTATATACTGAATTAATGAAAAATGATAATTTTAATATTTATATTTACTATTCCCCGCTCTGGTAACGAGGCAAAGCGGCGTTGAGTTTCTCCAGGTTGTCCAGGATGCGGCTGAAAGTGGGGAACGGAATGTTTTAACACTAGGTTGCCAAGTTTCAAGGTTGCCTCTACCTATCCTACCTACCTCTGCATGTGCGAGATACAGCATGAAGCTTAAAAACACTTTGGAGCTAATTTAAGCATATTTATATCTAATAATCTACAATATCGACTATTCAAGCGAATATTAAAAGAGTCTTTTTTATTACAGTATTTATAAAAATGTAAAACATAAGTATGTAAAACAAATTTCCTAAAAATAGCTTTTGTTAGTTGGTCAAATATTGATGCTTGAGTGGAATCTATTATAAGGCATACATAATGTAAGAAAACACATAATCCATATGTTAACGAAAACGACTACTATCGGATGCAATCTAAATCTGTCATAATCTTTTAAAATTTATCATATTTTTTTAAAAATAAATTATATTCAATAGATCATTTTAGATAAATGTCAAGAAATCATTTTTAACAAATTTTATCGTTAATATCTGGCTAGATCTAAAAAAAGAATACAAACCGCAAACACTTATCATCGATTTGGCTCACACACGCTTGAAAATTAAATCGTCTGTACGAAATCTGTAAAATCCGTTCCGCCATTGACATAATACACAATAACGTTCCCACGCACGATAAAAAATTGGTCCACCTTTATAATCCACCTGTATAGAAAGAAATTCACTCAAACTTCCACATAATTAACCTCATAATCGTAAAATATAAATCTTTTAAAGTCATAAACGTTCTGAAATCATCCCCATAGAAGGTAATCTGTACGCACCCTCATGAATAAAACTAGCTGGTATATAAATTCAAATTTCCTCTCCTCCACACGCTCATTTCCATATCTCGGCCACCCCCTATGCTTTATTAAAACTCCGACAAAAACCGACACCCGACTTATTCGCTATCTATATTCGGAAATGGTATTATCGGCCAAACGGCCCGAATCGCACGCGCCTCACCCAATAGGGCATTCTTATCAGAAAATGACTCATTTCAAATGACAGAGTGTTCTAAAGTGCCCCTAAACGAGAAAAGCTCCAAAAGTTTCTCCCGATTCCGTAGAACATTGTACTCTATTTTTTATTTCATACAGCGTATTTTCGTTTTAGCGAAAACACAGTAGTTACGGCCAGTAATTTGGAGTACGGTCGTAGCAAAAGGAAATTGGAATAAGAAAATTTGGGGTGTAAAATGAAAGATAGACGAGTGCTAATTTCCGGCTATTACTGTGTCTCTTTCTTTCCCGTACACGGTGCAGGGATGCGGGCGAGGCGTTGTGCTCCGTCTTTGTCGGCGGTGGTGGACTTTTAATAGATGGCGGCGGCGCGGGGTGTTTGGAGACCGTGCCAAGCTAATTTAATGCAGTGCAGCGAGCACGGCAAATTGTAATTTTGTTTAATTCTCAACTCATTGTAGTGCTTTTACCAGTGTTATTGATGAGCTTTTATATTGAAACTTTGTTATATTATTTTGGAAACGTTCTTTTAATAAATACTAATACAGATTTTTTTTATTTTAATAATCATGTTAATATTTACTTTAAAATTGATAATTTATAACTACCCATTAACGAGCTAACCAATAACATGTGGACACAAAACGAAAAAAAACTGGTCAAATGCGAGTCGAACTCCCATATCAAGGGTTCCGTACCAATTTAAAAATCGTATGTCAATATGAAGTACAATTTATTAAAGTAGACACATTTTACAGACGCATACACTTACTTTGTATATAATTATAAATTTGTAATGATTTTATTCGGTAAAATATCAATATTTTTTATTTTTTGGATTTTTTCTTTATTTATACTCAACGAGGTTTCATTCACTTCGTACCAAATTTAATAATTGTAGATCCACGTAAAGTACTCTAGAGATTTTGATTACGCGGTGAATTTTATACAAAATGCAGAAAAAAAGATAGTGTTATTGGTTAGCTCGTATCGTTGGAGAAGTTGTGTTGACTAAGAAGCTTAATTTTTTTGTATTCCAAGGGACCGTAGACCCAAATATTTCATTTCAGATCGATACATCCACGGAATCTCGAGATAAATGGTCTTGACAGACAACAAAGTGATCCTATATGTAAGGGTTCCGTTTTTACCTTTTGAAGTATGGAACCCCAAAAATCATACAGTCTCGTCACGTCTATTTAATAATATAGTACCAATTTATTTGCAAAGTTCTAAATCTCACAAAGTCGATGGATTAAATATCTACACTTCAAGTAAAGTTTTCAACAGACAAAGTTGTTATGATTAAAGGTGTTCTCGATTAAATTATAGAACTTTGTTTATATTTGTGCGTTTATTATTTTGTAGGATTTTACAATAGAAAGCTAAATTACTGTGAAATATACGATGTATATGTACCTACTTACTCGTACCGTTCTGTAACACAATAACACAGATATGATTTTTACAGAACCTAATAAGCCTAAATTAAAGAAAATTGAAAATTAAAATAAATACTTTTATATTTTTTAAATATTTTTAGCCATTTATAAAAATATAAAATATATAGAAGTATATGCATTAAATAAATTAATTGTGAGAAACTTAAAAAATAATACAATTTAATAAGTCATCTTTATCATTTAAGACAATAAATATATAGATTTTTTTTTAATTAAAATAATTACAGAAGTTGATTTAGCTAGGTAAAAGGCAAAGTTATGGCACGCCAGTAGTATTGAGTGATCCAATAACAGTTCCGTCTATAGCGTCAATTGCCTAGACACCGGGTATTGACGCAGACAGTCAGCAACTTTGCAGCTAAATTGAAAGCTTACTCCACTATTCTATACACAATTTTATAGAGAAATATTATTTTTGTAAAACCTTTTGTGCATATTACAATTTAAATACAGCAAAATCTGATATGTTATAATTTATAGATATTTTATAGAAAAAATATTTTTTTATTAATTAAAAAATATATTTGTTGAGTTAATTTCATACAAAATGAGTGAATACGCCCGCAAACTTAAGTTTGTCAACTTTTATAAGTTTCACATATATCACGTTGATCTACAATCTGTCTCGCACTTGACCGATTTTTTTCTAAATCACTCTCTCGTCTAACCTAGTTGATTGTAATGGTCACATATTCACATTCTATTTAAAAAAAATGATTTTTTTTCACATTTTTGTTTACTTTATAACATTAACATAGCGTAAAAAGAAATAAATATTGATATCGCAAATAAGTGATACACAAACACTACGAACTCTGTCCCTTTAACAAAGTAATAAAATAGAAACTATAATTTAGTAGACACGTTGTAACATTTATGACGACAAAACACAACATGCTACTCATTAAAAATAATTTATTACCATTAAAAAAATAGGTTTATTTAGAAAATATTTGGACGTAATGAAATAATATTTGCACTATTTAATTTTTTTCAATTACTTATTGCGGAAAAATATTTTGTTTACTATTTTTTTTTCTTTACTTTTTTCAAATATTTTTTTTTCGGCATTCTGCAGGATAGGCAACGGGATGCTAATACACTCAGTTCTGATCCTAAACACTCAGTTCATTATGTTATATTTCAGTTTCACGCTGTATCCCGTATCCCGTAGTAGGGTACGCAGAGGGAGTCTAGTGTAAAGACACTCCTCCGCGCTTTCCACCGATTTCAGTGTCGGCATTGCGTGTTGAGTAGCGAAACGCAACGACTCGACACCAGAGTGAAATGCAATGAAAATATCAAATATTTTATGTCCTCGGATGGGAATCGAACCTGCCGTGTTAAAAATTCCCAAGATTGTGCCCCGTGCCCTACAACTGGCCTCTATGTTGGTGCCATCTATTACATACTCTCAAATTTAATCTACTATATACAAGACTACCAACCTGCTCTCAACTTCGCTCGCCTAAACTACTTTTTTTATGAAATTACTTATGAAATAATATCATTTTAAGACATCTATATCTATATTTTTTTCAATATAAGAAAGTTTCAACCAATGCAATAAAACAGTTATATAAATTTTATCGAACATAATCAATTTATATTTCCATTTCTTCGCTCTGGTGTCGAGGTCAAGCGCGGCGTTGAGTTCTGCCACTCAACACGCAATGCCTCCAGAATTCGGCAGAAAGTGGGGAACGGAGTGTCTTAACACTAGGTTCCTTCTGCCTACCCTGCTGTGTGCGGGACACAGCGTGAAGCTGATTTGATTTGATTTGATAATCAATTTATTCTTTAAAATGGTATAACTTTTTTATTTACAAGCTTATTGAAATAACAAACCCTAAATATTACGAGGTTACCAAAAAAAATAGTAAAAAGTGCAATAAAATTTCTGAGCTATTTGTGAGATTAGGGTGAACAAACTCACAGACAAAAAGTCTTTTCGTGAATTTTCTTAAAAATTATTATTTTTGGTTCTATTACATTATCAAATTCGACCAATAACATTTTTATTATCTATATATATAAAAGGACTTGTGCTGACTGACTGAGGTAAGACGCAGGCAGAGCCGTAATCGCTGATGGTAGAAACGTGAAACTTGGGCAGATGTTTATTTTCATATTCTGGAAAGGAATTTAATTTAACACTAAGAAGGGAATTTGAAAAATTTTAACCCTAAAGGGATGAAATAGGGGTTGAAAGTTTGTATGGAAAAAAATTTTATCTGCACCGATTTTTCTAAAATTTGAAATTCAGACTCTTAAAAATATTTCATTGAACACGTGTTTCATGGTTTTTAAGAATTCAGCCCTTAAGGGTTCAAATAAGGGGTTGAAAGTTTATATGGAAAAATCTTTAAATTGCCACCGATTTTTATAAAAATTTAAATTCAGACTGTTAAAAATATTTTATTGAACGTGGTTTTTTTTGGATTCACTCCTAATAAGCGGGCGAAGCCGCGCGCGCCCTCTAGTATAGATATATCTACCATTAACAGATAACGATTCGTTACAATTTCTATTATAAATGTGGATAAAAGTGTAAGAACTAAACAAAAAAAGCTTACATATTTAAACTGCTTACAATGAAGATACAATGTAAAGCACATACATATATAGCATTTAATAGGATAATAGATTTTTCTTCTGCGACAAAAGAGTTTTTTTGTTGCTTATAAAAATTATAATTTTACTTTGTATTTGTCACGCAAATGTTAATTAAAAACGACCTTACCTTTAAAGGTAAACAAAAGAAAATAAAGGATTTACTACGCTGATGTACGACAAAGCGTGGCGTTGAGTTCCGTCACTAAACACAATGTCTAGAACACGAGCAGGAAGTGGAGAACAATCTTGGCTTTAGGGTCACTCTACTTACCCTACAATGCAGAAAAAAAGTAAAACCTGTACTGGTAGTGTACTATTAAATGCGTAATAAAATTATATAGTTAGATAACAGCTTGTAATTAAAACAATAGTGTTATAGTCATTTATCTGAATGAGTAACATGAGAAATCGTAAAGATGCTATTAACGACGTAATACAATCTCTATTCTCTACCCTCTCAGTCAATTACAGCGGCGCTGTTTAATAGATCGCTGTCATTATTACTTGGCCAAACTAATATTTGTCATGTGAAATTAAGTGATTTTTGTTTAGTGTACACCTCAAAATCAAAAAAATATGTATTTTTTAAGCTTGGAAACCTATATATATATATGGCATTATTCGAATATTTCTTTGTAAATTGTAAACAATTACTAGAATATTTCTAATAGAAAAAAATATAATAAAAAAGTGTTTATTATACTAGTAATCAATGATAAATTTGAACAAAGATTAATTAGCTTCGCTCTATACTTTATTGATTAGGGCGACACATTAATAAAATTGAAATATTGCCAAAATCCATTTACCATATCGAGTTCTAAATCTTTACTCGCCGTTTCGTTTTTCACATTAATTACTGCTAAAAATATTCTAAAATTGACATTAAAAACAAAGGTGTGACGGCCCATATAGCTTTAAGCTCTTTTAACTTCGCCGATGCGACGTAATTCAGCTATTGGACATATAAACAAAAAAATGTAAAAAAAAATTAAATAAAGATATATTAAGTACTAGCAACACCTGTTTCCTACTATTGATATCACGCTGTCCGTCACAATTAATAAAATGATTTAAACAGCCCAACCACCATAAAAAAAACGTCATAAATCTTTCAAAACACACAACCCATAAAGTGATGACACCTTAATAGTATACGTTAATTATATTTATTAATGAACGCATTAACCTCGATGTATATGTAACGGACCAAGCAATCCCTATCAAATTAAAGTTCCTACGCAATAAAAAGCTGAGGCACAATTAATTCAAATCGATTTCCACTTAGACGGGGGCCTCGGCCGCGAACGATCGGAATTGTAAATTGACCTCTGAGCAAGCTGGCAGCACCATGTAAAGGTTCTTTTTTGATTCCAATATGCCATTTAAACGGAAAACACCCAAAGAAATAGTGGTTGCGGCCGAGTTAGGTTGGCCGGCCCGATGCTATCTTGGCAGTTGGCACACCTGACCGACGCTAATTGGACAATAAATCAATTCTTCCCCGCTTCTTATTGGCGAATCGTGGCATTCCAATATAGAAAATTTGGCCGCGTGATATTGACAACATGATAAAAAACAATAGGCCGTTATCTTTTTCTTTTGTGTTCATCTCGGTCCCCCGGTTCTTATTAAGGTGGATCGGTCCTGTTTTGTTTGCGTCAGACGTCGTCGTCTTATCGTTTAGACAATTTGTTTTTGGAAACTCGTTATTGAATTATTAATATTAATGCTGCCTATACGGTGACTAGAAATCGTAACCATCAGTGAAGCTTCGTCGATAAAGTTAAAATACACTTACGAAGAAAAACATAACGTTTCTTATTTTTCAATACATAATGAAAGCAGCTTGGTACTTAAGTAATATTTAAAAGTAAAACCTGTAAAAGTCGAGCGTCATCGTTTATTAGAGCCATTAACAGAGATCGCGGGCAGCTAATCTGAGCGCTGTGAGCATAATTAAATTCTGAGAACAAGCGAGCTATTAAAGCGAAACGGTAGCGCGACGCCATTACGAAACGGAACGTGCATAATTATTTCGTTCCCGCCTTTTTCTTTTTCCCAGTTCGGTTTTCGAAAGCGCGCACTAATGCACCGTCGCTGCCCTCTGGCACGAAGTGTTTCTTGTAAACAATGTTCTCGTAAAACCTCATTCAATTACCAACCGTGTTTATTAAACTGATAGGCCGCGAATTGTTAATTATATTCGTACTTTGAAATTACCTGCTGATATTAAAGCTCAGGCTTCAGAAACTTGATTGAAAATTGACTGAGGTAACTTCAGTATGTTTTTATTATCTATAGTTCATACTACTTATACATTGTCTATAATTATATATATGTAATTGCTGATTTATTTATTATATAGGTATATTGAGTAGAGGATGCGTTGATGCGAAAAAAATACAATTTTTACAGATGTAAATATTATGTCAACATCTTAGAAACTACTAAGTAATAAAATTTATTAAAAGTAGTCGGTTTCTATTAAAAATAAGGATTTTGTTTTTGTTTCTTTAGTTACTGTGCTTTTCATAACATTCTACTAACCAATAAATTAAAATTTAATTGAAAAGATCTAGAGGACCACATGCTTAACCAGACACCAAAATATATATTCAAATATTTCGTTCGAAACCCTTAACTAAGACACTAATTTTCAGCTTGTACATATAATTGAACAAAAAAATATATGAACCTCATTATTCATACTTGTACAAACAAACCACACAACGAATTAAAATTTATTACCCGTATAAGAAATATTATAATTAATAACCTGCAGTATGCCAGTAAGTATATTACACGACCCTCTTACAGAAACACAGGTTTTTTCTATTTAGACCACCTACATTTATATGGTGCATGTCATTAGCCGTACCAACAATGTCGTAAAATGACATGTAGCACTGTCAAATCCATATTATTCGGGGCCTATCTCTCGTCCACATCGCCATTTCTGTTAACATGTATTTTGACAGATGACATAAGTTTGTGTCGTATCATGGTGCCTCATCGCGATGAAATACAATTTCAAACCAATAATAAGCTACCGTCTTACAGATAAGGCGGTTTGTAAGTCGATGGAAAGTTTTTTGAACAAAAAGAAATATTTATGTACCTTTGTGTAATGAGTTATGACTTAATATTTCCGATGTTATTAAAACTTAGTTGCAATTAGTGACTGCCTTGCTATAGTAAGTACAGAAGATTTAGTTTTGTGTCTAACGATCAGACAACAATGGCGATACCAGAAAGTTTGATATCATTAAATATTATAGCAAGCTATTAGTTAATTTACAAATTGAATTCTGTCTGAATCAAAAATTGGATCAACAAATGAAAAAGATATTAGAAAATATCATTAATAGGACAATACAATATTAAAATAACAAAGAATAAATTGATCAAATAACTATAACATGAAAAAAGTTAAGGCAGTTATTATCTTACTAGTTACTACTACATTTGTTTTTTTTTCAACATCACGCTGTATCTCGCATGTAGCTGGGTAAGCAGAGGGACTCTCCGCTCCCCACTTTCCACCGAACTCTGGAGGCATTGCGTGTTGAGTGACGGAACTCAACGCCGCGCTTTGCCTCGACACCAGAGTGAAGAAGTGAAAATATTAAATACTTCATTTCCTCGAGTAGGAATCAAACCCACAACTTGTCGTGTTTACAGTCACACTGGCCTCTTTTAAATTCTTTATTGGGAATAATACTTTAATTTAGAAAAGGCATCAACTTTCAGCTTCACCATAAATATTTCAAATCAAAAATAATTACCCAAAATAAAAAATAAAAATTACATATTTTAACGTTATAATAAATTTAACAGGCAGTAATTCATATTCGTAGTGAAGACTTACATTATCATATCATATCGAAGCGTTTACAAGAATTTATTCATATAATTAATAGTTCGATAGCCACTTGTGGACAGATGTCAGTGTGTCATAGATTCATATTTGTCAAATGGACATTCCTTGCATACCTGCCCACGCAAACGAGACTTAAAACCAGGGCTGGCACTTAAAACATAGTTTATTAAATTATTCTACTTACTCTTGTTCACGTATAAAATATAAACAGACAATAATCTATTTAATTTTTTATTTTAAAAAAATATTGAATAGCAGAAAATTATTATTTACAAATAATTATATACGAAATATTAATAATATGTTATTGATACAACCCTGTCATCACATAAATATAAGTTGAAGCTCAAATCTATCAGCTTTGGAAGCTTAAGACTGACCCGTGCTGCTTTTGATAATATCTTACTAACTCGGTAGTTGAAATTAGTTGAAATTGTTTGTAGCGTTTATTATACATCGTTAAAAAAAACAATCATAATTATATTTTAATAATTAAGTTATAAAATTTAATTTTAAATAAGTTAACAAGTAATAAAACTTGAGCTTTATCTTATTTACAGGATAGTAAGAGCAAACCTCGACTAAAGATAATGCATCCTCCGTTTTCAGCCTGAATTCGAATGTATCTTGAGTGATGGAATTTAATTATACGATTTATCATGCTAGAGCATGGGTATATCTAGAGATATTTTTTGTGGGGGGGAAGCCCGGACTATAGCTTTGCACATATATTATGGTCGTGTAAATTTTGTTTTTTGTTGCGCTGCCAGATTCTTTCGCCAAAACTGCGACAAAATAATTTAAATATTGAGGATTATTTGATTTATAATTTTTCCATTTATTTGAGTTTAAAATAAAGCTTTCAATTGTGATAGATATCTAAAATAATAAAATAGATATATAAAATAGTTTTTAATGGAAAACGTCACTATATTATACGTCATTGGTTTACGATAATATAAGGTAAGGCAATAGCTGTCTTCAAAATAATTTATTATACGTAACTTACGAATATACTTATTTACATTTCTATCACATTATTATTAATTAATTAAAATGTTAAAGTAATAAATAAAGATTTCTCACAGTATGGAATAATCAAGTGAAAAGCGGACTATGCCTGCTCCGATCGGGACATTTAATTTTTGGGTTAAAATCGGGACGTCTTACTATGCTGGTACATTTGTATATATCTACTATCTACGAAATTGTAACGATGTAAGTGGCGGAACTTAACGCCGCCCTGCCTCGACACTAGTGTCGACAAAGAATGGGGATCGAACCCACATCCAAACCAAAACCGTTTATAGTCATACTTTGTGCCCCTGCTAGCGCAGGTCGACTGGTCTCAATCTTCTTAATCTTATGTATTATATAATACTCATTTAGAAAACGTATAAAAATTTGAACGTAGCCGAGCCTGGACCTGGTCTGGACCATACTTATGTACTTAAGTATATAAAACTTTTTAGTTATTTTTTCTTAGAAGGGTATTTTAAAGTTTTTTCTAATAATTATTTATTTACCCTTACATGTAAAATTGGCGTTTGGTATGGGAGAAACAAAAATTCGAATATTTTTTTATATAATATTTTATCAAAGTTTGAACCTTTGTTATAAATGCACTCTTGCTATCTCATAGGTAATTCATTGATCGCTTTACTAAAAAAAACCAATCGGACGGAAATCAATAAAATCTTTGTGGGCGGTTTTGACTGCCCCCTTGCAAAAAGTTATCCAAATTAAATAAAAAAGCGGTAATCTGAGGAGTGGAGTTGATGGATGTCTTAGACATTTCAATTGAAGCTCTTCTAATTTGGGAGCCGTCTGTTGTGCATCTAGCGTTGTCGTGAAGCAGTCGTGGCGTCAAGCCTCGGTTATTAACGCCCAATATTAATAACCTATCTCCAACGTCAATCTTAGATTGTTTCATATATCTATCCAATCTCTAGATTGGATAGATATATGAAACAATCTAATATTGACGTTGGAGATAGGTTATTAATATTGGACGTAAGCGGCTAATATTATTTTCCTCAATTTTTTTTATTATAACATTAGATTATTTTTTTTGACGCTGTGATTTAAGTAAAAGATACTTAAAATAACCAATGTATTCAAGTTTATACTCTTTGTCCATACATTTAATAATTGAAAATAAAAACATTTTTTTATAACATAAAAAAATTGCCTGATAAAAATATAAGAGCAATTAGACAACCTAAAAAAACAAAATAGCAGCAGGTGCACATTGCAATAATGTGTTCAAGATAATCAACTAAAACAAATAATGAAGTACGAAATAAAAATAACATTATATGGTAATTAATTTTTAATCCATAGTAATTGAGAATCTAAAGCAGTGTTGTTTTATTTCTGCTTCGGAAACTACAACCGACTATGTTTTTTACTACGCCATTTCACTTATGCATAACTAATATAAGATATTTTAACATTTACAACTTATAGACTGAAATCTGGAGATGTCTATTTAATTAATGTTAAAAAGTCGTCGTTGTGCAGGGGCACAGTCGTGGTTGTGGGCTTGTTTCTCACTTGGGGAAATGAAATATATAATATTTCTTCGCTTTGGTATCAAGGCAAAGCGCGGCGTTGAATTCTGTCACTCAACGCGCAAAGCCTTAGGATTAGAGCGGAAAAATGGGGAACGAAAGCAACTTAATGTTAAATCGAGTTTCTCTACCTATCACTAGGTTCCCAGATCCCCTCTGCCTACCCTCTATATGTACAGTCTGAAGCAAAAAAAAAGCAAAAAAATAATTCAACACATAATTTATATATTTTCATTAAATTTTGATATATAAATATTAATATTTATCTGTATGTTCTTTATAGAAACGTCAACTAATCGTAAACTATGCATTTTATCATGTTATGATCTTTAGCAAAGTTGTTGTACATAAGCCCTCCAAGGTTTCTGAGTTGGTACAATATTTTTTTTTCGAATGATCAAAATCAATAAAATGACTCAAAATGAATTGAATATTTGTGTAATGTCTTTCTTTCAAATGTATTTTAGTTGGCGGTGGAGCAACGCGCATAGGATACAACTAATATTAAATAATACATAGAACTAATTATTTAAATGCCATCTTCCAATATCGATTTATTATAATGACATTTGAATTTGTATCATCTATATTTCTTATCTGTGGACAGTGTTTACTGTTTATGTAGTGTAAAGTTAAACAGAAACGTCCGAAATATTTAATAACAAAACTGACCTGTTGACTTTATAATAATATAAGTATTATATTATTTAATAAGATAGGATTATATTTTAATCACTAAAACTATGGCGGACGATGATGGTAAGTAATTATAACCTCTGCATATGAAAATACCGCAATAGTTTGCCGACCGTTTCCTTATGAAACATATCTGTTTTGTATATATTCTTTATTGCACCAAATTCATACATAGTAAAACATACATTTCGAAATTTCATTCACAACGGTGGACTTATCTCTAGTCTCTCTCTTCATTAAAGTAACAATGTATTTGTGGTTAATTAGCACCCTCAGACAGCAGCCTTTTAGTCATCATAGTAGACACAAATCCAAACCAGCGGTACATTGTTGAAGACCCAAAGATACTCACCAACTGCTTGGATGCAGTTATAGCATTTGCTAATTCGCACTTGATGCAAAAGTCTAGAAATCAATTGGCAATAATTGGCTGCCATTTTCATAAAAGGTTAGTTGAATTTGTTCACATTTAATTTTTTTATTGAATTCATATATTTAATTTATAACATACATAATTTTTTAGTGAATACTTATACCCTTCTCCTGGAAAACCCTTGGATGTCAGACAAATAGATGGTCAATATGAACTATTTACTTTGGTTGAAAAAACTGTAAAAATGAGGCAAGTACATTTTATCTTCTTTACACAAAGATATTTACTTGTACCTAGTAATAATTTCTTATTAATAAGCTAGATTTTTTTATTATTATCAAGATAAAGTGAAAAACATTTTATAAAGTTTATTTTTCATTTATTTTAGACTAGTAAATCTAATAAAAAGTCAACCTCAAGAAGAAAGACCTGGTGAATCTCTTTTAGCTGGTGCTATGGCTATGGCACTCTGTTATATTTCTAGGGTATGAAATGATATTCCTTTGTTACAGTATATTAATTTTAAAATATAATGTTTTTATAGTTATGCTTAACCAGCATGTAGCAGAGTGAAACCTGCCTAAAGCAGAGTAGGCAGAGGTAAATCTAGTTTTTTAATGTTTCATTGAATAAAAGAACTTTCAATGCCCATCTTTATCTTCTTACCATAGCCAAGAAATGAACATAATTCAATTGTTTTTACACTCAGACAATTTCTATTGAATGGGTTAATGTTTGTGTGTAATTATCAATTATTATAAATACCACTTACATATTCAATGCTTTATTTTAACTCAAGATAGCTATACCTACCAATTGTTTAAAATAAAAAATATAAATACTTATAGTATAATATGTTGCTGCCTGGATTTTGGGACTTTATATGATGAGTAGTGACAATAGAAATGGAAAAATAAAAATAGAAATAAGAAGTAAATTTTATTTTCTGTATTATGTACAAAATCAATATTACAAACCATTATGGTGGATTCAATGTCCACTCAGTTGAATGAATTATTTTCATTTCTCTGTACTGGTAGTCATATGGCGACATTAAGTTCTGCCACTTGCAACACACAGTGTCTCGAATTCGAGCAGAAAGCCGAGAACAGAATGTAACATGGAGTTAACAATGGGTACCCTTAGCCTATGCCAGGCTACATGTAGAATAAATGTAAAAAAATATTTTCTTTATGGTTTTGTATTAATTTGTCTCCTTTAATTTTCCAGATACGTCGTGAAACACCGCCCGGTCTTCGTATGAGCAATCGTATACTTATAGTGACAGGCAGTTCAGACACTGCCGCTCAATATATTAACTATATGAATGTGTTCTTTACAGCACAAGTGAGTATCTACTTTGACATTATAAATGTTAATACTAAGCTAACATAATCATTGAAATATATATATAATATAAATATTTAGAAATTCTTATTGTATTTATTATTATCTTCATAGCCGTGGTGCATTGGCACTAGCATGCGATTGTGAACGTGATGGTTGTGGGTTTAGTTCCCACTTGGAGGAAATTAAATATTTAATATTTTCATCTCCTGGCACTGATGACGAAGCAAAGCGCGGCGTTGAGTTTCGCCACTCAACACGCAATGCCTCCAGAATACGGCAGAAAAATAATATATGTTTTTTTATTTATTTCAGAAACAGCAAGTATTATTAGATGTGTGCTCGTTAGATAAACACTTAAGTTTGTTACAACAAGGTTGTGATATAACTGGCGGCCTCTACTTAAAAGTGCCCTCTTTAGAAGGACTTTTACAGTACCTTTTGGTAAGAATTAAACTTGCATTATTAGTTTAATTGTTCATTTTAATTGTTAAAATGTATTTATTTCTCCGACTTTAAGATTAGTTAATAATTATTAAAATTAAATCAAAATCGAATGGTTTTTTAAGTAACTGTAAAACAATAATAAGTAAAAAATTAATAATCTAATATAATTATAGCAATTAAAATTACATTGTGTCTGACTAAAAATAGGTCGATTGTGGGTACGAATCTCACTCGGAGATATTTTTTTCATTTCCTAGATCACTGTTAAAAAGATAAGTCGCTATGTTCGCCGTCTCCATACAATATCTCGAAAATTGGGTGCTGCGCGGGGAACGGAGTGTACTAACACTTAGTTACCTCTGACTACTCTGCTATATGCAATATATAGGATAAAGACAACCATTTTAATATAATTTAATTTAAATTTTTTTCAGTGGGTGTTCTTACCGGAGGCGTGTGAAAGGCGAGAATTAGTTCTACCGGGTCGGGGTCGTGTCGACTACAGGGCGGCTTGCTTCTGTCATCGAGAATTACTTACTATTGGATATGTGTGCTCTGTGTGTCTTAGTGGTGAGATGAAATCATTTTGTAAATTTAACTTCATATACGGAGGTATATGAAAGTCGTCGTGACGCAGTGCTTGACTGTGAACGATTGTGGGTTCCATTCCCATCCAGGGTGTGAATTATTTAATATCTTCATTTCTTTGCTCTGGTTACAAGACAAAACGTTTCGTCTTCCGCCCATGGATACGCAATGTCTAAAAAAATTTGCGGTGAGTGGGAAACAGCGTCTTAACACAAAGTCATCAATGAATAACATTAGTTTTAAATCTGTTTCAGTATTTTGCAAGTTCAGCCCGATTTGTACCACCTGCCAGTAAGTATACTATTAAGTTAATTTTTTTTTAAATGCCAATGTGATGTAATCATAGAATTGAATTTTTGCATTACTATATTATTTTACTATAACAATTGTGATATTTTACTGATCTCTCCTCCAAATAAGAATGTCGATTTTTTTATCAGAAATAAAAGAACAATATTAGTGTTGCTATTTTAAAGTTCAATAAATTTCATATATTATATTTATTGTTGTGTTCTTTACAGTACTGTTTTCAAAACCGCCGGCCCTCTACCTATCAAGCCCAAAAAGAAGAAGATGAAACTATAGCATATAGCCCATTAATCATTCACATCTACGTAAAATCTGTAAATAAACAATAAAATTATAAAAAAAAAAATTTTTAATATTTACCTTCTGGTACCTTCTGGATCTTTAATATCTAAAATTACTAATGTTAAAACAATTACCAATTAATTAAACTTATAATTGAAACAACGTATGCAACACTTTCCTCCTTTATAAAATATCACTATTTTCTTTATTAGCTAAGACCTAAGCCATCCCATTAAAACACTTCCGCTTCCCACTTTCTGACGAATTCTAAAGGTTTTCGATTGCGTGTTCAGTAGCGTTACTCGACGCCACGTTTAGCCTCGTTACCAGAGCGAGGAAATGAAAATATTAGATATTTCATACCCCCGAGCGGCATTCGAACCCACAACCTGTCGCTTTTACGGTCGCCTCGAATCAAGCATCCTACCTACCTACCTACCTGCCTAGGTCAATTTTTTTATAAGTTGTTAGGCGTCACAGACTTTAGTCGTTCGTGGCTTTTATGTTCTTGATTAAGGTTATTAAAGTTTTGACTTTTTTTTAAATGTGAAGTGAATTTTGAATGTTCTGCTGTTTTGTGTTGTTGTCAATGTTCGGGTTTTGTGGTCGTTGATCATGTTGATGATTATGATGCAGGTAATTGGAATAATTAGAATATACCTACATTCTAGGTGCTATATTTTGTTTAAGAACACACACTTATATATTTTTTTACATTTTACAATATTTTAGAGCATTTAAGTGTGTAAGGCTCCTATCTTTTCAGTTTTTACACATTAATATGGTTATATTTGTGTGAAATACATTTAAAATATTATGAGATGATTGATTATTCGGCGAAATTATATCGTAAAGAATAATAAATACGAAGTAATAATAGATAATATCAATAGATTGTAATCACTGATACAAAAGAAATAACACAATAAATAGTAAGCTATTCACAATTTATTTCTTTTTAGGGTTCCTTATCTTAATAGGTAAAAATGGAACTCTTACAGGATCACTTTAAAGGACGTATGTCAAGACCATTTATCATCGCGTATCGTACCAAGTTCAAATTATTATCAAATATTTAGGTTTAGGTCCCTTAAAGCACAGAAGAAATCAAACTAAGTGAACACCATCAAAAGATACGAGCATTGATGCATCAATTTTGCTGCTAATAGGTTATTTTATATAATTTTTTTGTACCTACGTTACGTACTAACTTGCCTAATGACGGAGCCTTAGACAAACAGACATCTCATAAATAGATTCTAAATGCACCACAATGACGTCGAAAAATAAAAGTATAATACTTATAACCTTAAATGTATATGATGATTAAAATAAAAATCATATCAACTTGTGAAATCAGTCTTTAATACACAAATATATATTATAAACTTATAATTAAGTATAAAATAAAACTACAGATTGATTAGCTTAAGATTATTATCTAAATAAGATGTAGGAATTTCGAAATCGTTTTAGGATATAGATTACATACCTCGTTTGGTAAAAGAAAAAACTAAACTTTTATAATCTTTATTGGCTAATAGCACCAGTAAGCGACAAGCAGCACCAATTATCGATTTTTTTTATCTTCCGAAAATGGGGATGTAATATAAATTTCTTAAATTGGCAACACTTAACTAAATGCTTATATACTTCCTGTTAACATTTAGCACAGTATATAATTTTCCCGCCATTTTATTTAAAGATGGCAAATTTAAAAATATCACCATTTCTTAAGCTAATTGTTAAGCGCAAGATATTGCTTATCATTTTATAAATTACTATAAAGATATCTTTTAACTAACTTGGTTATGAAACTTTTTTTATGCAATTTTTTTTTTTATGAAATAACGAATATTTATCAAGACCTAACTAGTACCTCTAAACTGCAATTCTGCATTTATACATTTTACATGTATTACGTAAAAAAAATGGGCTTAAAACTTCCTTAAGGTGTCGATTACTGGTGCCATTATAATACATATAATAAAATTAATAATCTCATAATAAGAATGTTAAAATAAAGTAAAAATTTGCAACCATCTGCAAATTTATCCCTGGGAAGAAGCAACAAATTTCAAATAAAAATTGCGAAGTAAATACATTACATACATACAAAAATCGATATCTAATCTCATTTGATTTAATCGAAAAGTCAAAGACAATAACGTCGATATGTATCAAAATTATAATATTTACTGTTAAATTCTGAAATATTTAGTTTTTAAATTTGTTTTCTTTTGTAGCCATATTATGAAATACATGTCCCTATCATGAAATTCCCTACCTTGAGGTCTTCATAAATGTAGAGTCCCTACATTTATGAAGAACTCAAGTATTATATATATATTGAATTTAAAGGGTTACGCTCATAGAAAAACCAATTATCTGTATCTGTAATGGACCTTTAGTGCGTGTAGACCGCGTGACACACACCTGTTTTTTACATGATGCTGAACGCGGTCGCCACCTCCCCACCTCGGATTATAACATCCGATTGAATAGTGCCAGAATCGAAGTCGAAGTGGGAGGTGTTATAATAATCGAGAGTCGGAACCGACCTATCGGAACCGATGCCGTAACATCCCTAGTCAATTTATAAGAAATAACGAGATAAGTATTACCTAATAGTTAAAGAAAATGATAACAAGATTTCTATACAAATATTATAAAGCTAAAGAGTTTGTTTAATTGAACGATTTTGATTATACTTAATAATGACAAAATTTATTAATGTTTAATGTGATTTTGTCTTATTATAGATACATATTTAATATTAAGAAGAACTAAAAATATACTTTAAACTTTAAGCTGCAGTTATAAACCTTACAGTCTTTGAATAAAATAATTCTTTTATTATTCACTATTGCACAAGGTGAAGTCCTACTATTTTTTTTTTCTATGTTTCGTTATCTTCAAAATTATATAAATATCTATGTAGAGAAGTACCTACGTTATGAAATACAATATTTTTTACAAGGTAATTGAATGATTATTGTTATTTAGATATGTATATATATACCTAAGCGACAATTTAATTAAAGTGTTATCTTGAAATATGATTGCAATCAAAGATATATCTGGTGGATTCGCGGCAAAAACGCACTTTCAAAGATATCTGCGTTTTAGATTTTTAAAAAAACATGAAGTAGGTACATAATTACTGAATTTTTTTGTACTGTAATGAAGTCAGTAGTTTGTTTGTCGAAATATATAGATTTTTCTTGGTACAGGTAATAATCGGATAATTAAAATGTCAAAGTATTAAAATGTTCAAAATAATATTTTTCAATGTGTGCTTTCAGCAATATTTTTTCTAAATTAATTAAGCTTAATTTTCTAAACTTGTTACCAAGACGATTTAGAACATTTAGTATGTTTTCAGACTTTAGACGTTAACAATACAGTAGAAGTTTCTAGCTAACTTTATATATGCTAATATATTAAACAATAGAAAAAAATATTCTAGATATAATAATTTTACATATGATTCTTCTAATAATCTAAAGCGATAAAATTGACACCCTTCATCTACATAGATCACTGTGGATGAGCGTTGATAAGAAGTTTGTGACGTAACAGTACCTAATAGTGTTAAGAAAGTAAATTTTAATAAATGTGATATTTATATCAAAAATATTCATAATTTATTTTATTTTCAAAAGTTCCATTTTTAATATCTAAAGAAAGAGACATTAATGGCTCATTTCTCTATTCTGTACTCTCTTCTTTAGTAAAATAGATAACATTAAACGTGGTATTTTAAAATAGTATGTATATTATGTATCAATGTAGGTATACATTTTCTATGCAGAACAAACAACAAACACACTTAAAATATACATACAATATATAAACATAATCATTTCATATAATATAGCCATTACAAGCAAATATGATCCTACACTCACCTAAACAATTAATTCTTATCTAAGTCAATCTTAACTTATTAACTATACCTACTTAGGTACTACTCCTCATTTGTATACATCAATATAGATAATGAATAAAATATATATTGTTAGAAATCGAAAGCTGTTAACGTTTTTAAAAAAAACATAAATATCGTCTATGTGTTTCTAAGCTATTTGGAAAGAGATACTATGTAATTGCAATAAGTGATATGTATCACCTATTAACAACACTTCACACGAATTTCCTTCCAATGGGGGTCGTTGTCTTCAAACAACTACCCCCGATTGACACAATTCCACTGCTTTTATCATCTTTTTCATCTACATCTACCCTTTTTTCCACGAATTCGCTAACAATATATATATTATGTATTTAACTATTTACTAATTAACTAAACGACAATTTTTCAATCAAGAGGTAAACCAATGAGAATTACATTACATACAATATATACTTAACTTTTATTTATGTACATACGTTCCACAGTGATCCACTCTAAATCATTTGTAAATATCGACCTTATCTATAATTTCAAATGCACTATCAATTTCTTCTTCGGGAGATTTCAGCTCAGTACTTTGACTTCTTTCCAAGTTTGACATCGGCGTAGTGTCAGCCATTGTTTTCTGTTTTGAGTTTGTGTGATACTCAGTGCTCTTAGATTCAGGCATTTGGATATCCTGAAATATAAAAAGAACATTTCAAAAGGAAAATTGTTTTTTTTTTAAAATTATCTATTACAAATGAGTTGGGGTTCGATCCCCACTTATAATTATTTAGATTTCTTCGCTCTTTTATGGGAAAGAGCAGCGCTGGGTTCCACTGTTTTAGATGCTTTTACTTTAAATATTTATTCCATAAGGAATTATAACACACCAACTATAGACCTCAAAGAATTACTTATTCATCTTTTTAGCCTGATGCTGTATTCTTTAAACAGCAGGGTAGGCAGAGAGAACTTAGTGTTAAGACACTCTGTTTTCCATTTTCCGCCGCATTCTGGAGGAACTACGTGTTGAATGTCGGAACTCAACGCCGCACTTTGCCTTGATGCCAGAGCAAAGAAATGAAAATACTAAATATTTCATTTCTTTGAGTGGAAATCATCATAAGATATGCTTTTTACCAGATATGTAGATATTCATTTCGTGTATCTTAATTTAGCGAGATCACCAGATTTATTTCTTCCTCGTTAGTTCACATTAATACATTTAAGAACATTAATAATAAAAAAATATTTGTAAAAACAAAAACCCCGACTGCATAAAACTAAAAAGAAAATAAACAAGCCCAATAGTTTATTAGGATTAACAGTAGGGACCTCTTTAAATTATGCGGGGTTCCTGGTAAAGATTTTATTGATTGAAGAATTACTTATAGATCCCGACTGTTGATCCTAATAAACTATTGGGCTTGTTTATTTTCTTTTTAGTTTTATGCAGTCGGGGTTTTTGTTTTTACAAATATTTTTTTATTTTTCACTTTTTTGTTAGAATTCACTATGGTGATGATAATCATGATATACCTTTTTGAAATCCTCGTATTAAGTTCTTGAATTTGATATCCATATTGTGGTATTCGAAACGAAAAAAATTTTTTACACTAAGTCTAATGGCGTCCCACAGCCGCCATGATTGTTTTTTTTTAACGTCACCTATCTAAGAACATTTGGGCTATTAAAACAAATCTAACGATACCTCAATGAAGTAAATCCGTTCAGCGGTTCTGGAGATATGAGGTAATAAAGAATATATAGAAATATTACATACATACAAGATACGCGCGAAAAACATAACCCTTCCTTAGCAGTCGGGAATAAAAAAATGACAAGCAATTAATAATCCTATTAAATTAATAAAGTATTACGCTAGACGATTGCTTATCTCAAATAAACTATTATTATTGACTTAACTTAAATTTAGCATCTACGTAGAGTTTGATTAGTGGTATTTATCAAGCAAAGCCGATGTCTGCATTTTGATGTCTACCAACGATATATTTTTTTTTTGAAGAATCTCAAATAGCCCACATTTTCTATAAGTATAGGTTCAAAAGCACATTATTTTTATGCATAAAGCCCTTAGAAATATATTAGTTCATATTATACAGCTAAGTGGCACTTACAATATTATTCACACTTTCTGCATGGAATGAATTCCAGTAATTAAGATGCCTAATTTTAATATTAGTTTTATATTTCTGAGGCTTCATCAAGCTTACGTAGACATTAGCGTATAAAGAGATATTTTCTGAGGGGGGCCGAGGACTTTAGCTTAGAACAGATATGTTCGTGGAGGTGTTGTTTTTTAATTTTTTCGGGGTAAATTTTGTTGTAAGTAAAATTTCTGGGGTGGGCACCAGACTATTCTGGGGTGGTTACAGACCACCCAGCTTCAGAAGCAGTCGAAGAATGTACTTACTTGATTATACAATTCTAGAGACAACGAGTGACGTTTCTTATTAGCTTGCCTCATTCTACCAGATCTGGATATGGATAGTTTCCTTCTGCTATCTAAAGGCGGTGCAACAGCTTTGTCTTCCTCTCCCTCTTCATATCTCGACTTGCGTCGTTCGCTCGGGTGGAAGATGGACTTTATGAACTTAGCCATGATATTATTCCACTATTATCTACTACTTATCGAACCATCATATTTTATCTATAACAATAGTAGTTTATATTAATCTTTTATAATAATGATTAAGTATTTTGATTTGCTTGCTACGAATCTTTTTTGTTCTTTCTACTAAGAGTTTTAAACCTAGAAACCAACCATTGGTTGTAGATTCGATTCTGTGGCATGTAAATTTAAAACCAGACTGTTCCTATGTATACAGTTGTAAATTTATATAAGGTATCATCAACTATCTGTTGTTTTAGTTAGATAAACATCCAAGTGCAATAAACTTAATGCACAAACAATTACATAACATTAATTAATATTCTAATATTTTATCACGCATTTGCAGGTTTAAGCAAAACTTATGGGCTATAGAGTCACTAAATCACTCCATTTTCCACGTACAATGTCCCAAAGAAAATTAGATTATCGCGTTCAATTAGGTTCCCACAATTGAACCACAATTTGACTTTATAAAATAAAAAAAAAAGATTTTAAAAACTTACCCTTTTACGTTTTCTAACGTCCACGGCCCTTTTATTCCGAAACCACAATACTACAGTATAAAGACGAAAGAAAGAAAGGAAAAAAAAATATTTTGGTCGAACTGTTACCGATTAATAAGGTTGTTTAAATGCAATCTTTTCGCTACCGATAAGACGCCCATACATATGTGCAAATTGTTTAACACTGCACTCAATATTTACTTGGCGTGATAAGATACACTTATCAATGATAACAACTTTTATGATAATGATTTAGATTATCAATTTAAGGTTAATGATATTGTTTAATTTTGATAGCTGGTGCAACTGTCTGTGACGGAAATAAAGTATTGCCGCGTGATAGCGTAATTTGGGATGTTTCGTCTATTCTATACACTACCTAATTCAACCTCGTAAATTAAAAAAAATATACGAAAAATTAAAGCTGAAGTAACTTAACAGAGAATCCACACAAAATTAGCTTGTTTTAAATCTGGTTGTATATTTCCGTGTTTAACGTTTCCGTGTTCTAAGGATTGAATGATATGGAAAAAAATATAATATAAAATTTCATGTTAATTATAACTACATTTACAAATAAATGGATTAAATTAATGGATGGATTAAAAAAAACTAATTAACACTATTTAAAATACTGCAAACGTTTATAAGTATTTTTTTATTTTTACATTTATTGTTAGAATAAAATAAGGAAAGTAATAGAACCTTATGCATTCAAATAAATATAATGTTTAAACTGTACAAAGGAAAACAAAACATAGTTAGATAAAATTTACGCATTCAAAGTACAGTACGGTCAATGAGTCTGGCCCTGAAGATGGGTGCAGATCGCTGCGCAGATTTCATTTTAGATATTTTTTTCTTATTTTCATATTTTAATATTTTCTTTCCGAGTACCATGCGCAAAAATACAGAAATCCTAACTTTAAAGTGATCATGATACATTGGCCGTCCTGTAAACATTGTTATACTACACACTAAATATAATATAAAAATCTAGCAACACTGTAATATTATATACGAATATCTATATAAAGGACTATTTATTTAAAAATCAATGAATATTTTGAATTTCATTACCACTGAAATGTACAATTTTTTATATGTTTTATAGTAAAAAATCTAAATTACTTTGATTACAACGAATTTATAAGATGTTATCGTTATATCTAAATCAGTACAAAAATAATATTATTTTAAACTATATTTAATTAACACTATAGAAGCTATATATTATACATTTTAAAGTATTATTATTACAAAAACAAACATTTATTTACATACACGTATCTCTGTATGCATATTAAAAATTTAAATTGAAACGTAAAATTTACCCCTAAAAATTTTACTGAATTTATTCATAAAATAATTAAAAGCATTAACAGTTTAAAATTATAATAACTAGCAAAGAAAGAAAAAGCATAAAAATTAAATATGGCCAGAAATATGAAAATACTATTTACCTATATAAAACAATCAAACGAAGAAAACATTTAGATTCGCAAAAAAAAATTACTACGAAGTAAATAGAAAAATATTTTCAAGTACATTAAAGCGGTCGCCATGGCGCAGCGACACAATGTCTGAATGTAGACTGTTGAGAGTTCGATTCCTACTCAGATAAATATGTTTCATTTCTTTGTTCTGGTAACAAAACAAAGCAGGAAGTTAACGTCAACTATTCTATATACAATGTCTCTAAATTAGGCGGTAAGTGGGGAACTGAGTGCCTTGTCACTAATCCTAGATGGATAGACCTAGCCTACTATATAAAAAAAAGCTAAAAACCACAATGACAAATTGTAAAGTATATTAGAACAACCATAAGACATTAGGGCAATGTATGAAAATAATCCAAAAACAATTATCACATATTTAAAATATAGTAATATATTAATAAACTTATTTTAGTATTAAATAAGTCTACAATATACATCTATTTATCGTTCAATTACTTTAAAAATGTGAAACTGTCAATAGAGTAACTGCAATAATAAATTAGGGAACACAGGTGACCGGATAACCGTTTTTGTTCGGATACGCAAATTAAAAATGCGTATTTAACCCCAAGGAAGTGAAAATCATATTTACATACATGACTACGTCTTTAATGGTAAATAAGAATTACTTTCTATTGATCTAATATTATTTTGAAATCGAGATTTTACTTTTAGACGGCAAGAATTGGTTTGATGTCTAACGTCTTTTATTAAATATCTTACCGAAGTACTGTGCGGTCAACGAGACGTGGCCGCCCTGAAGTTAGGTTTTCTGAACTTGAAACTCGAAAAGAAAATAATCGAAACTAAGAAATAATTATATCATAAAGTATGCAGTCATTTACTTGTGATTTCAGGGCGGCCACGACTCGTCGGCCGCACTATAAATAGTCGAAACAGGTCACGAAAGTGAGGTACGAAAAGGGATATATACGAGTTACACATGGTATTTCGGGTAGGGATTTCATAATTTTGCTAACTAAAATTTTGTATTAAAATTGCAAATCAAACAAAAAAGCCAACGAGAATTTATTACATGTTTCTTAGCATTCATTCTATTATAGTTTAGAAATTGATAAGGACAATTTAAGAAACATTTAAATATTTCAGCTATTTTTTTTATTTTTTTTAACTGTATCTACATTTATTTAAAACTTATTATGGATATAGATATTTCATTTTATAAACATGGAAATATGAGTATATGTACAATATTAGGGAAGTATTTATACTTTTATTTAAAAAATAAGGTACAAGTCAAACTCACCAGTTTTGAGTACTAGTAGTAGTAAGAGATGCTTTTTATAATAAAGGACAGCCTTACAAAAATGCATATTTTCCCCTTTTTAATTTTTCTAATGCAGAATTTATAAGTATATTTTTTTCTTTATTTAAATAAAAATGGTGTTGAAGCTAGACATACTTATATATATTACACAAGATATTAAAATAATGTATTTATTAATTTTCTTTTCTATATGTACTTTACGTGAAGGATTAATAAAACAGTAGGCATTTATTATTAACGATAACGTATAATATATTGTAATGTACAGAATTATTTAACCAGATATGATATTCAAATTATATGGCAAGATTCTGATGGCAGTAAGAAATGTAAAAAATAAATGCTTTTTTTAAATTATATTTTATGTTGAATTTAAATAAAAGGTTCAATTTCAATTAAGATATAAAAAGCTAGATTAAAATTTGAGACAATAAATAATATTATTAAAAAAATTACATAAATAAATCAAGTAACTAAAAATCTATATATACAAAGTTGTAATTTACTTCCAAAACTTGCCATAAAAGTTGCCATTACAAATATCGTCACTATAAATATACTAGAATATTTAAAATTGACCTTACAGTTTTAATTAAAAAAAAACAGTCAATCATGTTATCACATACCTATGTACCGCAGTACAGATTACATTCAATATAAAAAATCGATTTAAAATCGATTATATCACTTGCTCAGAATCATTATTACTCGATACTGTATCAGCATTATTGGGGGGCATTGAATTTCTGTACAGTTTTAGATTAGACTCTGTGTAGTCTAGAATTATTCTACTCGAATGTCTGATATAAAGCATTTGCTTGTGATATATTTTTAGGGCTCCTTTGATTGTTATATATGTGAGACCACCTAAGATAGTTCTGTGTAGATTATTTTGTATGGATCTGAAGAATAATTTTCCAATTAATGTGGAAATTGTGGGCAAAAGTAGGGCTGAGCAAAATATTCTGGTGGGAGATAGATGAGCGTGTCTGTTCGTGTTGTTATTATTATTCTGTCCCGGCATTATGGCACTCCTGTCACCTTCCACGCTGCAGAATAAGAATAATATGATTAATTTAATATCTTATAAAGACACGAAACTTCTTTTAATTGTCAGCGTCACGTGGCTCATCATTTCATCGTTGGGTCCGATTCCCAATAGGGGAATGAATTGTTTACATTTCGTCGATGATAATCGGTGATAACAAGACAAAGCACCCGCCGAATTTTGCTGCTCAACGCGCAATGTCTGTTATCTCATGTCCAATTGGTGTCTTAACACTATGTTTTCTCTACCTTTCCACCGAGATACAAAGTAGCTTCATGCACGCAAAAAAAATATTTTTTTAATTTAACCATTTAATATAAAAAAAACGTATGAATAATTAAAAACTTATTTCTCTTACATGTATACGAAACAAATAATTAAAATACAATAATATAAGCTACAATACATATCATTACTATTCTTCCAAGTGTATAAGATGTATTGAACCATTTTCCATTGATATATTGTACTATATTACAATAAGCGGTGTCGTTAATGAAACAAAAACGTGTGACAATACAGTTTTGTGTTGTAAACGAACGTTTCAATGTTTTACAAACATTTTCACAATATGACTATTGATTGATAGCTTCTATTAATCAATTATGTTATGGAAAAATCAGTCTTTGGTATTTTTTTATACTTATTATATACGGAAAGACATATTGTGTAGACATATGACTAAAGGCGACAGTTGTGGGTTCGATTCCCAGTGACATGAATTATGTAACAAGACAAAGCGATAAGCTCAATATATCCAAAATTGACCGGTGCGTAACACTAGATTCCCTCTGCCACAGTTTATATGCAGCATAGAGCGTGAAGCTAAAACAAAAAACTCTTTCGATTTAGACAATAAGTATGTATTTAGGTATTGTAATTTTGAGTTGTTTCTAAAAACCTTTTTTTTTCATGACCAAGAATAAAAAATCTCTTTTACAATTATAGAACATGCAAATAAATGTGTTTGAAGCAAGTTAGTTCAGTTTAGCTCAGTTCTTTATAATTTCGAGCGTATCACTTCAATACAAACCACCAAAACAAATTGAATTGTGAATTTCGATTATTATCAAAATCTATTAGTGACCTTGACACGTACTCGTATACAGTGTATTATGTAATTCAAATATATTTTTTTACATAAAATATTATTTAAGACAATAACCATACAACTAATCAAAAGCAATTTCAAATACCAACCTTCCAAACGGCAGTATATAAGAGAGAGCAGGTATTTTCGTGCAATATTTTCTCAGAAACAAAAGTACTGAATCCTCCCAGTTGTACATCTTTGCACTGATAAGCGTCACTGGTATCGTTGGCAAAAGTACCAAAAGTACCAGTGGATCCGCTGATTCCATCATTTCTAAGCCCTCCCTGTGGCCGACTACCTGTAATTAAAATAAAATAGCTTTTAATAATCAAATCAAAATCAAATCAGCTTCACGCTGTATCCCGCACACAGCAGGATAGAAAGAGGGAACCTAGTGTTAAGACACTCTGTTCCCCACTTTCTGCTGAATTCTGGAGGCATTGAGTGTTGAGTGGCAGAACTCAACGCCGCGCTTAACCTCGACACCAGAGCGAAGAAATGGAAATATAAATTTAAGTAAATATTTCATCTCCTCGAGTGAGGATCGAACCCACAACCAGTCGGTTTTACAGTCACACCTTGTGCCGCTGCGCCACGACTGGCCTTTAATAATCAGTAGAACGTATTATAGTGTAAAGTATTTAGATATAAGATAACAATGAATACATTGTATTCCCTTTTAAATTGTTATGATTAAATGACAATACATAATTTAATAATAACTTTAAGTTATATAGCGTGTAACTACGGAAAAAACATTTCCAACGGTCATCGTTCTAGTTGGACATTACTCTAATTAGCTTATCATTAGTGAACGTTATCGATCAAACAAATTTACAATAAATCGTAAAAATATTATTTTAACACAACTGTGTTAAAATAATATTTTTGGGAAGTATATCAAAATCATTATTTTAGGAAATTTATTAACTAATAAATTTCCTAAAATAATGATTTTGATATACTTCCCAGGATCCATTCAAAAGACTTGTACTGTTTCGATTGAATAAACAATTCATTTATTATAAATCAAATTTAAAAGAATATATTTAAATATGTATATAAAAATATTATATAAAATAAATAAATCAGCTTCACGCTGTATCCCGCACACAGCAGGGTAGGCAGAGGGAACCTAGTGTTAAGACACTCCGTTCCCCACTTTCTGCCGAATTCTGGAGGCATTGCGTGTTGAGTGGCAGAACTCAACGCCGCGCTTAACCTCGACACCAGAGCGAAGAAATGGAAATATAAATCTAAGTAAATATTTCATCTCCTCGATCGAACCCACAACCAGTCGGTTTTACAGTCACACCTCGTGCCGCTGCGCCACAACTGGCCTCATACTGGCCTATAAAAATATTAATATTCAATATCATAAAAATGATGTGCTAAGAATTACAACAAGAGGAAAATCGTAAAATTTAAGATACAACAGTTGTTATAAAGGCTACCCTCAATCATTGCTATCTGAAAATAGAGAAAGGCGGACGCTATTGGAAGCATGCTTTGCTGTCGTGAAGGTTGAAGTATGACAAATGACTCAAAAAATACACAAAAGAATGTTAATTCACAATTACTATTCGCTTGTTGCATTTCTTATGTTTTTGTACAATAATAAACTGATTTTACATTTTGTCCTTAGCTAGCACCTAGGTGTTACGACGGCTTGGTTTAACCCGGTTAATACTGCTTTTTGTCTACCAACTTGAGGTGCAGCACATACCTTATTTGACGTAACTACACCTCTTGTACTGGTAGCAACGTCAGATATTTAAATCTTATTATAATTTTTTTCGATTTATTAAAAGAGAAAGAAAAAAACGACCGTTTACGACAATAGAAGAACCGTACGACCGTTTTACAACAATAAAAGAAATGTTTGTGGCTACGCAGTAAAAGAAGAAAAAAAAAATATTTGTCACAACGCTGTTCTTGATGATATAACGGAACATCATCGCTATCTATATATAAAACTATAAATAAGCTCAATACCGTACATTAAATATAAACTTTAAAAAATACTTCTAGAGGTCTTTATATAAGTAAGAAAATAAAAAAGTATGGAAAATAAAAAGTCTGTTGTTTGTTCGCCTTTCACGCAAAAACGATTAAACCGTTTTTGTTGGAACTTTTTTATTATACCTATTAATCTCCGGCAACATATAGGCTGTAATTTAATTTAAAGGTCCGAATTACTGATGTAAAACCCTAGCGGCCCGCCTAAACTATTAGAGATATCAATCAATATAGCCGCTTTGGATGATGGGCACATTCTGTTGTCGATAATTGTACCAATCCTTTTGCTCATCTTGAATTGTTCAATTTTATAATATTTTATATTTACAATATTAAAAGCATCTCTTAAGTATATTTACTTACGT
This sequence comes from Heliconius himera, assembly GCA_021202915.1. Lineage (NCBI taxonomy): Eukaryota > Metazoa > Arthropoda > Insecta > Lepidoptera > Nymphalidae > Heliconius > Heliconius himera. The sequence continues at coordinate 77,791 of JAJHJA010000824.1, forward strand.
ATAAAATACATGCTTATCAGATCAAAATAAGTAGTTAATAAGGCATTCAAATTTACATACAATTTCCGCTTACACGTACCTACTTATAGTGTCTGTATTCTTAATAGATTATTTCCAAGGAACAACACGGTATTGAGATGGTAAAACATAGTGTTTTACAGTTTTTTTTAACCCTAATATCAGCTTCACGCTGTATCCCGCGCACGCGCGTTTTATAATATTTTACTTTAAAACATAAGGCAAATCGCGTATTTCATCGTCTATTCTCAGTCAAACGGAATCAGAATAAAATATTTCAAATGATGGCAACCTTTGCTTGCGGCAGCCATTTTCCAGGCAACCATGTGTTTTAGTGATGACAAAAAAATAAGCTTTAATTTGATATATAATTCATTAAAAAAGCACATGAGTGCAAATATTAACATTAACTGACCTCTTTAAACCAGGCAACCCTGGGCTTGCGGCAGACTGAGAGCTGGCAACCATTGTTTTTCCAATTCCTTATGCGATTTTCTTTCAAATGATGTGTGATTCACATAAAAAACATATGAGTGCAATTTTCTCCAAAAACGAGTTACGAAAAACATTAATTAAAGGTGATTGCGGCAGGATTTTTTTGGGCAACCCTAGTGTAATCTATTCTACTATCATGTATCATTCTTAAATATAAGTTTCATTAGAAAATCTGATCCCTACAGTTTTAAGCGATGGGATCTTAGGCCATTACCTTATTCTGGAAAATACCTCTAGATACGCCAGTGAATACGCCTAATTATGCTTTGTTTACAATCTTAACCAGAACTAATTGCAATGACTTGAAAAACAGCATCACTTTGCCTGTCACATCGCGTGTTGAAATAAAATAATACAGACGACCATGAATTTACAAACATGGATTGCTTGAATAAATAATTTTAAATTTTAAAAATAAACATTTTACACTAACTTTAATATGAGAAATATTTTATTAAGATTCATTTGATACATAACAAATTATTTTCGCTTCTAATGATTTCAGTAATCTTTATTTTATTTTCTTCCAATAAGTAAGATATTAAATATACCACTTTGTATCGTTTAGTAATCTATACTTATAATAAATCTGTAGAAAAGTCGTTTCTGTACATTGAAAATATTTAAGAAAAAATTAGCCAGGGTGTTAAAGGATAACTAACAGAATCCATTTCCAACATTTTTGGAATTTTTGTCTGTTTGTCTGTTTGTCTGTTTGTCTGTTTGTCTGTTTACGTGAACACGTATCACGTAAAAAGTACACAATAAATTTAAGCAACTTTTATACATAAAAATTACAAATAAATCAAGGTAGGTTTTAGTCTTTATTTCATTGTAATCGCTTCACTCTATCAAAAGATATAAGTATTTAAGTTTTCAAGACGTTAATATTTGAGATACTAAAAAACGACACAAGTAACGCTATCTATTGACTAATAGTAGGTACTAACGAATCTTGATAACGCAAAAAACGTTCTGTGGAGTTAAACACTAATTACGACGGGAGGAATATTAATCATTTTAATACTAAAGAATATTAATCATTTTAATACTAAAGATATAAGTATTTAAGTTTTCAAGAAGTTTATATTTGACATATTAAAAATCGATACAAGAACGCTATCTATTGACCAATAGTAGGTACTAACGAATCTTGATAACGCAAAAAACGTTCTGTGGAGTTAAATACTAATTACGACGGGAGGAATATTAATCATTTTAATACTAAAGAATATTAATCATTTTAAATACTAAAGATATAAGTATTTAAGTTTTCAAGAAGTTTATATTTGAGATATTAAAAAATCGATACAAGAACGCTATCTATTGACCAATAGTAGGTACTAACGAATCTTGATAACGCAAAAAACGTTCTGTGGAGTTAAACACTAATTACGACGGACGGAATATTAATCATTTTAATACTAAAAAATATTAATCATTTTAATACTAAAGATATAAGTATTTAAGTTTTCAAGAAGTTTATATTTGACATATTAAAAAATCGATACAAGAACGCTATCTATTGACCAATAGTAGGTACTAACGAATCTTGATACTCTCTTCTAATTGTGATGGGATCTTAATAGATGGCGCTGTGCATAAAAGAAAGTATAGTTTGGAAAGGTTACCGCTACACTTTATCAAAAAATAATGTACTTAAAGTTTTAAAGATATTTATATTTGAAAAAAAAAAGAAATTATTAAGAAATAAATTATTATATTGTTGAGTTATTATCTGCTTAACGTTAATTACGTCATGTAAGTGTAATCTATACTTATAATAAATTTAACATAAACATAGTAGTATTTTTCTAACAATGTTCGAATGGTTACAGTTCAATTGTAAGTCCAAAAGAATGACTTTAGAAACGTCTTATTTATTTGACTGTTGATAAATTTACGTAGTTTTAAAGTACAATTTTTCATAGTACTAACTACAAAGTAAACTACATTGAATTGTTGGTGAAGATTACCTTCGTAACAGTCTAGCTTAATTCGTAATTATTTAACACAGTGATAAAGAATGACTTAATATTCAAAGAAATATTTTGAATAGGTTCTTCAGTCCGTTCGTTCGTTTATGTTATTAATATTTTTTTAAGAAACGTATAAAAAAATAACTTTTGGGAGCAAAAACGTGCTTTCTACGTATATTCTGTATATCAATTATATATTTAACTAATAATATATGTTACTAATTTAAAAACTGTACAGGAGCTAGATAAATTATTTTGCAAATAATATCGTGAGTACTAATCCAAATCAATTAATTATTAGTTAAGGCTGTTTGTAATATCTATATTTCTTAAAAGAGTAATCATGTAATTCAAGCGGACAAAGCCGCGAATAAATAATAAAATTATCGTTGTAAAATAAAATACAATTTGTCAAGAACGACGCACGCACATTTTTTTTTTTTTATCAAAGGGAGACCGCCGCATACGCCTCATTCCGAAATCGAGCTGTAGGTTTTGGCGGCAAAGTTCAAAGTTCTAAAATCTAAAGGTTTTAGTAGTATTTTTGTAGTAGTATGTGTTTACGTTATTGGTATCAAAGCGTAACTGCCTCACACGAAATATAGATATGATTAAACATCGTGAAATGAAAAAAAAAAACTTACGTCTACACTGTTGCTTAAATTCTTTAGGTATGGAATTAAAATATTTTACCTATATGCTATTTCCGTAAAAGGAGCGCTGACGCGCTTCTCTTCTGTTCTTTGTTAAAGGCCAAAGTTGTGGCTGCAACGCGACTGGTGTGGGTCCGATCCCCACTTGGAGGATTGAATTATAATTTAATAATATTTTCATTTCGTTTAATAATATTTTAATTTCGCACATCAGTCACACATTATACGCAATATCTTAATCCTTACATTACAACATAATCTCATAATCTTACGCATAATCTTTACCCTGCTAAAGGCGGGATAAAGCGTGGATCTGGTTTTAACTTTGTGTGAACCGATTAAAATAAAGTCCAGTCCAGTTGAGGCCAGTCGTGGCGCAGCGGCACGAAGTGCAAGCACTCGAGGAGATGAAATATTTACTTAAATTTATATTTCCATTTCTTCGCTCTGGTGTCGAGCGAACGAGAACACGAAAGAACGAGAACACGCAATGCCTCCAGAATTCGGCAAAAAGTGGGGAAGGAAGTGTCTTAATACTAGGGTTCCTCTGCCTAACCTGCTGTGTGAGGGATACAGCGTGAAGCTGATTAAAATAAAACTAATATTAAATTGCCAAAATGCAAACAAAAAAGGATTTAAATCGGTTAAGCCGTTTCTGAGATTATCGTGAACAAATTCACAGACAAACAGACAAACTGACCAAGTTCTATTACAATGTTAATTGTAATATCTTCCATGTACAGACACCGATGAGTTAGGATTTTAATGTAAGTATCGATAAGTTGTGTTTTTATTTCAAAAATTCAAGTGAAGATTCTCATGGGAGGTACGAAAATGCGACCTAAAGTTTTAATAAATTTGTCATTAAAAATCTTCATTGCGTTGCAAACATACATTATAGGTATATCAAAACACGAACATAATTCAGTGTGTTAATTAAATAATTTTGTGGTTTAAGCGGGCGAAGCCGCGAGCGGGTCGCTAGTACTAAATATATATAATATATCGTTTGAATAAATTAAAATTTTATTTTCCTTAGTACAAATAGACAAAAATCAAATTTAAAAAATACAACCAATATAGATTTTTTTCAATCCTTAATACTTGAGTTATTTAAGGTCGTGGCGCAGGGGCACAAAGTGTGACTGTAAAATCGACTGGTTGTAGGTTCGATCCCCACTCGAAAAACTTAAATATTTATTTAAATTTATATTTTCATTTCTTCGCTCAGGAAAGCTCGAGCAAAGCGCGGCGTTGACGACACGAGTAGTATTAAAAAATAAACATAATTCATTAAATACATAATATCTGATTTATTTTCGTAATTTAATTGGTCACGATCCTAATCAAAATTGCAAATTGCATTATCGTGCGCAATATTTTTATCGTCGCGTATACATATTATGTATGTATGTACAAACTTTGATTCTTAAATAAAAAAACAACTGTATAAAAAGTTTCGCCACCCAACACACAAAATCTCGATAATTGGGCTGAAATTGGGGAACGGAATGTCTTAACTTTTAATAAGCTAACTCTGTCGACCCTGTCGTGGGGTGAAGAGCTTAATGTAACATTTGCCTTAGATTTTATTATACCGCACCCATTTTCCATGGAAAGTCTTGTGTGAAGATTGTCTAAATTATTTGCTTTTATGTTCCAATAATCATTAGTTGGTAACCTACTTTCAGATCAATAGGTACATATATTTAATTTGACAGTCGATAAAACATATCAGCTGATGTACTTAACAAAACCCAGATAATATTAAAAATATTGGTGTTATTAGCATACGCAAACTGATATTGTGATTATTTATTTTATATTAGTTCATCAATCTGTTAATAATTTAATAACAAACAGATGAGTTAGTCTTTTATATTTTGTTTAAAACAAAATAATAAATAATTATAATTATTCATACAATCCTATTAAAATAATATGTGATATAGGTGCCAAGTTAAATGTTAAGTAATGCATCGTTCACGACTTCACCGACCAAAGAATCGGAGGATTATATGGGTTCCAAATTTTGTGCTTACTCGGGATAGAATGCAAGCTCTAAATTTCACTTGTTTTAGGTATAGATAGGCTTTATTATGTTTGTAGTTCCAGCTTGGACTTGGCTTAGACTAGTAGGTTGACTTTTGGTTTGGCGCCTGGTGGTAAAAAATAGCCAAGTCAAATTTAAAGTTTAAATTTTCGATCGTCTAGAATAATATATAACAATAACCGTTTGAATTAAATTGTTGTCATTTTATATACTTGTCAAGCAAGGTTTTAATAAATGGGCGCATGATAAGTTTACGAATTATGAAGGGATCAAAATTAGCTTGAAAGCTTTGCAACTTTTGATTTATCCAAATCAATCAACTCGCTAGCGTGTCTTGATTTGAATAAATTAAAAGTTTATTTCCCTTACAAATAGACAAAAATATAATCAAAATAATACAAACAGACAATGACAATATATTTGTAGAAATGTTATAGTACCAATAAATTTTATAAATGTTGCTATTCAATTAATTTGCTAATATATTTTCTTCAAAAAATGTCTTTTTACATAACTATACAGGATGGAAGCGTCAGCGCTCCTTTTACGGGAACAGCACATAGGGCAAAATATTTGAAACCCATACCTAAAGAAATTAATCAAGATACTTAATTTCACAATTTTTTATCCATACTGTATTTTGTGTAAAGCAGTTACGAATAAATACCAATAACGTAAACACCTACTACTACAAAAATACTACTAGGCGTTGCAGATCTGCCGCTTTTCATTCTCTAAAAACATACAACGGGAAGGGGATAATCTCTCGTTCTATTTTACGCAATTCAACATCGCCGCCATTACCTACAAGTCGATTTCGTGAATGAGGCGTGCGCGGCGATATCGCTTTGATAGGTTTGTGTATGTGTGCGTCATTATTGACAAATGGCGTTTTATTTACAACGATAGTTTTATTATTTTGTTTGAAAAAATCACTTTTTTATTTTTGGGAAAATCTTTTTAGTTTTAATTGTATTAGGTTTTTATAGAATAGTTAAAACTGTTTCATTTAAAGTGGTGATGACAAAAACACTCTGTATATAGGATTTTTAAATAAATACTAAAGTGATTCATACCTGCATCACAGTAACTGCTCCATAGGTGATCGCAATCCAGTATATAGATCCTAGTAGCACTCCACCCGCAATGAAGGGGCTTATTTTATGTGTGATTTCTTCTAAAGCGTCTAATAAGGCCACAAACGCACCCATTGAAGGAAAAACTAGTATGTATTCAGCTTTACATTGAGGGCAAAGAACTTTTCGACTTATATTTCCGCGTTGTTTCTCGTCTACCCACCGCTGGAGGCAGCTTTGGTGAACCTAGAATGCAATTTTTGTTTTAGGAATAGACTAAACATGTATATAAATAGACTATACAGTTTTGATCGAAACTAGGAATGGTATGGAGCTCAATAATTGTAACTGAAACTCTTTTATATATTGGAAATGTCATTCTTCTTTTATCTATATCCATATTTGAAATACTATATTAACATCCTTAGTAAAAATAAAGTTTAATTTCACATTTTATATACATATATGAAGCTATAAGTAAGCAGAGAGGTTAGAGAGTCAAGTGTTTAAAAACTGTACTCTACTTTTCACCAATGACATATGCTTTGTATTTGCCATGTGTACAATGACCAATCCTGCATTGGTTTTGTCTTACTAGATACTGATTTATCTATACTAATATTATAAAGAGGTAAGATTTGTATTTTTGTATGTATGTATGTTTGTATTGTTTTCACACGACAACTATCGGACCAATTTCAAAAATTCATCATAGACTATATTACATTTTCAAAAAAAATAGGGATCCCTAAGAAAAATGCAATAATGTAAACCCAAGGTGTGAAGAAATTGATCTAAAAAAATTTTATGATCGCGTGCGCTGCGAAAACTATTGATAATACAACAAAATAATGTTCTACAGTATTATAGAACGCATCAATATCTATAAAAAAGTCCGCGATACCATATGTCCAACTACTATAGTTATGACAATAT
>JAJHJA010000824.1:90000-166086 GCA_021202915.1 Heliconius himera
TACATTATACGAAAATTAAATAAAAGCTATATTATAAAATTTTGTGTATACTAATAATCAAACTGTTTAACAATTATATATACTTACTAAACAAAATTGATAAGTTTAAGTGCTGTTCATGATAATTATAACAATGACATTTGTTCACATATTGTATTTTTATCAATATATTCTTTTTTTTATTTAGAAATTTTATTTGAGTATATTAATTATTTAATTATTTGAACATATTATATTTAATAATATACTTAACTAAATACATAAACTATAATTCTATGTTAATTATAATTTAGCTACCACATATTTAAGGGATTATAAACAACTTGACATTTAATACTTACCCATTTCGTAGTGCCAATGCATTTGCAAGGCTGAACCCAAGCAGCCAGCTTATCATCTGCCTCCGTGGCAAAACATACCCAGCAAGATTTAACACTGTCATCATCTACAGATTGCAGTTCTTGAGAATCTATTACATTTGAATCTAAAATGTTTTGTTGTTTCGAAATTGCTGTGCCCTTGCCAGACATTGTTGATGAAAATTTGATATCACAACACTGTTCTGCAGAACTAATGTATTAAAACAAAGCACTATTAAAATATAATACAAAACTACATAAAATCAAAATAAAAGTTGGGGTCAAAAAACTTTTACGTTGTATACGACTTTGCAATATAATTGATGGGTACTTTCGTCAGACCAATACACGAAACACCAAAGACGACTTTTCTAATCTTTGACATATGTAATTTGACAGTTACTTGTACATGAACATGAACAGTTAAATTATCTTTACTTTTATTTTTTTTAACATGCATCCTACTGTGTGAAATTATCTCTATTTTACCGTACGTAAAAATTTTACTATACAATTTATAGAAATTGAGAGCCCTCTAGTTTGCCTTTATAAAAAAATGCATGATGCCTGCACCTCGCTTATGACTGATAATCGCCCGGGACCTCTCCTATTTTTCACGATAAGTTGTACAAAAACCAAGTCCAAGAAACGTGGCCGTAACTTCATCTGCTCCCGCTGCTTACCATATTTTAGTCTTCGTATGACATTCTTAACTTCTTGTATGTCAATTTCGCAATATTAAAACTCGGTGTATCTGTTGATTGAGGCAGAGACGTCATCGTATACATCAATATACTCCTTATAAATTCTACTCTGTAAAAGGTGTAACAAGTTAGTAAACAACCTTGGGAATCACTAAAATCTCGTCAGAAATGTTTTATATTTTCCCGGCAGTTCCTCGTCCTCATTTACCTCATATTTATATTGCTGCTTCACTCATATAATTCTTGAATATACTTGCAAAACATATTTCAACATTTCTGATTTTTTTTTTATGGAAAACGACAAGGCAAGCGAGCGTTCGAGGTCACCGGTAAGTGATAACTGCCGTCCAAGACAGAGAGATACAGGTGCGTTGCCGGCCTTTACGGTGGAAATAGACGCGCTTTTTTAAGGTAATACATGGGGTATTATCGACCCGAAAACACTGCCGAGGGTAGGCCATTCCGCAGTTCCGTGGCGCCTGGAAGGAAGTTCCTACGAAACCGCACAGTTGTGGATTGCCACGTATCCCGGTGGTGTGGATGATATTTTAGCTTGTGACATACTATGTGGTTAAAAAATTCGGCGGCAGGTAACAGGTCAAACAGTTCTTCAGAACACTTCCCATGATAAATGCGGTAGAGAACGCACAGTGAGGAGACGTCTCTACGCAAAGCCAAAGTGCCTTTCACAGATCATTGGCTCCCGAATGTTTCGAATGGCTCTACGTTGTATGCGATCAAATGATTCAAGCTGATACTGAGGTGCACCAGTCCAGAGATGAGAACAGTATTCCATATGATTCCGAACCTGGGCCCTATATAGAGCCAATCGGTGTTTTGGCGTGAAGTACCATCTCGCTCTGTTGATGACCCCAGGTTATTCGAGGTCAACTTGGCCTTGCTTTTCAGATGATCGCCATACTGGTAGTCACTCGAAACATTAAGGCGCAATATACTGATACTGGGTGCAGCTGTAAAGGAAGTATTTTGAAAGACGGAATTTTGAAAGACGGAAGGAAGTATTTTGATAAATGGGATTTTTTTAGTGGTTAACGCGCAAACTTGTGTCTTAAGGGGAATAAAATGAACTTCCGACATCCCGAGGGATCCTGAACAAAAGACACCGTTTTCTGTTTCATAGGAAGCACTTGATTGTCTCTGATCGATGGATCTTAAAACTCCTAGCTTCTTGTGCGATAATTCGACTCCAAGCTCGGATGCATACCAAAAAAGATTTATGAAGGAAAAGTGAGTGGTAAGAAAGGTAAGGGGAGGCCTCGATTAATCTTCGAAAATATAGCATAAAAGATACTGGAGGAAAGTCACGTAAAAAGCATGAAGCCCCGTAGCGTATGTATAAAGTTGATGACAGTGAATGAGGTGAAAGAGATATGTAGAAACCTTAGCGTTTGGTGCTCCGTTCTTTCTGACATCCCCACTAGTAATACATCTTGGAGCTAAGTATGTAAGTATTTAATTTCAATTTTTTACATATATATAATTGTTGGTACCACAGCCATGATAAGCATCTGAAGCAAAGTGATGACTTTGCTTCAGATGCTTATCATTATTCTTCACTAATTGTCATTGTCCGCATCAACATATTTTTAGCGAATTTCATTTTTTAAAACAAATAGGGGTAGTTCATAGATGCCACTTCAATAAACGTGCAATATAATATCTCACAGCTAAATGTTCACTTTACACACTGGTTTTAAAAAAGACATATTCTTTGGTTAAAATTAACAATTTTAAGAGAACTGTCAGGTACCTGTACCATTTATTTTGGTCAATTCCTAACACAGAGAGAAAAACTTGATGTATAAGACATTTAACTAATTAGACACTTTAACTCTTGAAAAAAATATAAACTAATTGATATATTACAGCTATCTATATTTAGATGTCATAAAATATTACTTATTCATTTAATATTTTTATTTATTCATTCTGTTTTTTTTGTATTTATATGTATTGATCCAGATTGGATGATATAAAATACAATTAGCTGTAGGTATTATTCTATAAAATTTATGAAATTATATTGCCTTTGGTTTGTTAAAATATCATATGTCAATTTTAAATGTCAAATGATATGTCAAGTTAATACATGAATATAATTTAAAAATTGAACCTGTGTAAGAGGATCTAGTTCTTTCACTTGCATAATATTCTTTTTTAAATTAATTTAATTATTACGCTAATATTTCGTTTAAGTTATATTTGCTAGAGCTAAGTTTCAACCAAAACTTATATATTACGATAATAATATTTTTAAAAGAGGAGAAAGCTCTTATTAACTATTAAGGTAAGTTTTTATATTAATCTGATAAATATTACATTCAACAGTGTATATATTATGTATAGTTTTATTTATTTTATCAATTAACTTTCTACTTTATATAACATATAACTTTGATGATATAACCTGCAATAACAATTAGACACATTCTTTTACATAATAAGGACTTCATTTAAGTTGAAATTGATTTATTATATTTACTTATTTCATTTAATATTTCACCAAGTAAAAGTTTCAAATATTATATTTAGTGAATGAGAGTTTTATAAACACTGTAAGTAATTGAAATATAATTTAATTTAAAGAAAAGAATGGACTATACCAGTCCATTCTTTAGTTAACATATTTTAAGCCATTATTATGAAATAGAATAGATTGCACTATTTCATTAACAAGTATATAAATGAAATTAATGTCTAAAAAAAATATAAAAATTATATTATGCTTATTGTACACTTTGTTTAATTATATATATATCTCTAAAACATTTAATTTATATATAATTATTTTAGTAAACATAAAGGTTATTATAGAACAGTAGAACAGTATCTGACTATAATAATAATGATTTAAGGATTAATTCCCCCTCAGGAGATTTTTTTTTTTTTTTTTCCTCTTTCTGGTAAAACATAATTTGGCATTGAGTTCAGCCATTTAACAATCAATGTCTCAAAATTGACATACAGGTGAAGCTGGAAAATATTAAATTGAAATTTTACATGAACATTGTTGAGTAGTATTAATATACATTTTAAGGAACCTATTTTAACTGGAACAATCACATTGCAAATATACAGTAGTGTATATGATCGCACAGTCTACCTTTTTTAAAAATTTGTTAAATAACTTTCTATAATATTACTAAGATGATCATTTTTTGCAGTAAAAAAATTAAAGACAGTAAAAAAATTATATTTTGTGTGAAATTTTAAGGATATTGTGTTTTCTATTTTCAATTAAAATAAATTAAATTATAATTAAATTATTATTTTAAATTTTAAATTATTTTAAAAAATATTTAAAAAACAGACTTAGATTTTTGAGAAATACAGTTACTGAAATCTAAATTACCTGCAAGAAAAATAACCTCAAAATATCAACACACAGTTTCTTAGAATGTGGCCTTGATACTCCAGTGGAGGGGAATGAATAAGGCTATACTCACATATTATAAAATGTGTATCAATCATTTCTGCATAATGATAAGTAATGAAATATTTTAAACCTTCAAAATATAATAATACTAGAGGACGCGCGCGGCTTCGCCCGCTTATTAGGAGTGAATTCTAAAAAAACCACGAAACACATGTCCAATAAAATATTTTTAACAGTCTGAATTTAATTTTTTATAAAAATCGGTGGCAATTTAAAGATTTTTCCATATAAACTTTCAACCCCTTGTTTGAACCCTTAGGAGGTGAATTCTTAAAAACCATGAAACACGTGTTCAATGAAATATTTTTAAGAGTTTGAATTTCAAATTTTATAAAAATCGGTACAGATTCAATTAATTTTCCATACAAACTTTCAACCCCTATTTCATCCCTTTAGGGTTAAAATTTATCAAATTCCCTTCTTAGTGGATGTCCAGAATATGAAAATAAACATCTGCCCAAATTTCACGTTTCTACGCACAGCGGTTACGGCTCTGCGTGCGTCTTACCTCAGTCAGTCAGCACAAGTCCTTTTATATATATATAGATTAATTATGATGATATTTTTAACAGTCACCAAAATAGATGCAAAACAAAAGTGTGACAAAAAGAAAATAGATTATTGTATAAATAAATATCAGGGATATTTATTTATACAATAATCTATTTTTGCTTGATTTCAATTAATTGCAAAGTTAGATAACATTAAAAAATACCTGTTATGTTCAATACTACTAATATTATAAATATGAATGTTTGTTTGGATTGGATGTTTGGTCCACTTTCAAACGAAAACTACTTAGCAGATTTAGATGATACTTGACAGTAATATAGGTCATACGTCAGGATTACATATATGTCATAATTGAATTAAAAAAAATGTATAATTTGACTATAATGTAAAAATAAGCGAGCAAAGCCGCGTGTGAAGCGCTATTTTAATATATGTTCGTTTAAAACGTGCCTTATACTTCCAATTGGTCGTGCGAAACTATAGGTCGGCGAATGTCTGACCGACGTCAGTGCAGTGGTAGAGACTCGCGGTCCCACGCATGCCGTCTCGATCGTACGGGATTCTAAGTTCTAGTGTAACTTTCCCTTTTATCTAAACAATATCTTGTTGTGTTACGTCATCAGATTAGGTGAGTAGCACGTGACCCGCGACCACGATTTGGTCTTATTTTTTGTCATCACTTTGAAGCATTTAGATAATATTTATAATATGCGACGCTTCTGTCATTACTTCTTGTTTAAACTTAAGTGCAATGGGCTTCTATTTGAAAGTTTATATCACCTTTAGAAGCAGGTTATTTTTATAGGATACGTAAATAGTTAACTTTGCTATTACAATAATATATAACCAGTTTAATTATATATGTTAAATTAGGTAATTAAAATATGTATATGTATATATGTATCGGATTTCATTGTAATTGCAAATAACGTTATTAAGCACTTTTTTTTAAATATCCGCTTGTTCTTACTTGTTTACCGTTTCGGTTGTAATAAATTAAAAAGAGTAGGCTTAAGGAATACAGACATAAAAAAACTGTAAGAAACAATTTAATATAATTACAACATTACGAACTGGTTCTCAAGGATTGGTTTGTAGAGATATCTATAGCGAAGGCCACGTCGTATAAGGGCTAGAATGTATCGTTACAGCGAGGTCTTCGTACGTGCATTCACGCATGATTGCACGAATGTGCTTTACTTCTTGCAAGCTCCACAAAACGAGGACGAGGATCCGTTACAAAATGGAAAATAAATAATATAAATAATATAATTTTAATAATGCACTTATTAAATGCAATCAATAACTTATGGGTGTAGCTGCAGTTCAATTGTACTGAAAAAAAATAAAGTCATTCTATTAATAAACACGATTCGCGATAAACATATTTTTGCTTTTATATTTTTTCAGAAAGTTCAGAAGTTTAAATGGCAAAAAATATCATTTCATGTATAAATAATAATAAACTGAATAAAAATAGAATACACGTACTATAAATACGTGTTTTCCCTTTTGCAATTAATGTAAATCAACTTCGGTTAATAACAAAATAAACATAATTATTATACGCAGAATGTAAAATGAATATGATAAGAATATACTGTATACAAAGAAAATGAGTAGTAGGTACTTGCAAATATATGACAACGTGTGTATGTTTTGTAATTTGTAAGACGCGTTTCCTGTTACTATCCACTTCTAGACGCATTTTTTTTCTAGTTCTATGTATGATCAATAAATTTGTATTGTTGATCCTAGTGTTAAGACACTCCGTTTCCATTAATACACTTACGTGCCATAATTTTTAGCAGAATTTCAGATGCATTCCGAGTTGAGTAACGGAACTCAATGCCGCGCTCTATATAAGTATAGACTCGTAGTTTTTATTTTTTTAATTAATATTAGTAGATATTGCTTAACTGTGATGAAATGTTGCAACTACTACCTTAATTTACATAAAATATACATATAACGAATTTTGAAATATTTATCAAGTTCATTCAGATCTCATAACCGTTTTAATTGATAGAAATACTTTACATCCGCACTTAAAGATGCCAATTAGCGTGTAACTAACATTAAATCAATGCCCGATTTGACAAAATTTAGTTTTCTATATATTATCTATACATTATTTAAGCTGTGTACTTCATACGATACACGGTACAAACATATTAAAATAATTTAACTGGAATTGTTTCTGTAATAGTCATAATGTCAAATGGCACTCTGTCTTATCAGCAACTAAATAACGAGGGACCTCTTAACTGTTATCTACAAAGATCTGAAGTTCAATGTCAGTTGTAATTGCGGTTTGCGTGGACACCCGCAATAATGAAAATTAAGTATGCAAAATTGGATTTCCAAAATGTCTTCAGTTTTTTATTCATTAAATGTGATTCCTGTACCGCGAGATATTTTGCTGGCAAATGTATTGCAATAATTTATATTATGGCGTGGAAGTTTCTAGAAATCGGACTTGAAGCCATCATAGCGCACTTTGGACGTGCTTAACTTGATTTTTGTGTATCTAATCTTGCTCGAAAGAATGGCAACGCGCAATGTCTTATAAATGTGCAAAATATAGGGTAGGGAGTGACTATCATTTGTTTCTTTTTCCTTTTTACATAAAAATCTGTTGTTTATAACATGGTACGCAAATGGAACCTTATGTGCATACTCCGTCTCTACGTCACTCTCCGACATCCGTCTACATTATAAAAATGTGGATTTCATACTTATTAAATACTTACTTCTATACTTTTTGTGTATATTGCGGTCACCTTATCCCCGTTTCTTGTTACAAAATAGACCTATGACTATAACTATGTATGTAAATACCGCAACTTATACTAATCTTATAATGCTCATAGTATCACTATAAACATTCTTGTACATTATATGACGAAATTGTGATGTAACTTATCACTAAAAGCAATGAAAACTAGTCACTTCGTCGATAGTTTGCAAATGTAAAAAGCATATCGTTATCCTTGTGAATGTATTACTTTAAGTATTGATATCATTTATTTATTTGTAACGAAAACTTATATAATTTTCATATGGAAATTTGCCGCACACAGCAGGCAGAGGGATCCCAGTGTTATGACACTATATGTGTGCTTCCTTAGTGCTTTATATTTATTTACAATATTGGTTAGTATTTTTATTTTTAAAACATAATTTCAATCTATTTTTATGAAGAAATAAAGAGTCGTTGGTAAAAATAGAGAATCAAACCTCTTTAAAACTGCAAAAACAATCACAATTACTTTTCGAATCTTAAATTGAATATAATAAACGTCGATATGGAAAAATAACTCTTATCCAGCAGGCCTTTACAATGACTTTTGAATAGCCAATAATTATCATAAGTCCGACTGTCGGGTTGAGAGGAACCTGGCATCGGCTTCGAATGCAATAATATTTTCTGAAGAAGAATATAAAAACTAAAATTGGCAGTTTTTAAACGTATTTCTTATATTTTTTATGATACTTATTAGAAGTATCTGGATACACACATACATACATATGTATGTGTGTATATTATATATTATTTAAATCCGCACAATGACGTAACTACAGTGTTCTTGAATACAATAATATGGTTGGTTTTTGACCTTAAATTAAAATTGTAATTCTTATATAATTAAACTTTAATAATGTAAAAATTTGCGCACTTGTCTTGTATATATATATTCATACTATTTGATGTTTAATGTAATCTACATTGTCTGTCAATCCTCACTGTCAATTCCTTAACGAAATAACTGACTTTTAACGTGATTTATTGTTAACTGAACCATACGTATACTTAATGCATTTTTGGAATTTCTAATATAAATGTCTTCGTCAATATTTGGATAGGATTTAGGTATTTCTTATGGAATATTTTATAAACCATAATATTTTTTTTCCATGTAGATAGATAATTTAAGTAACGTAAGACTATTCTCTATATAAATTTAAATAATTGGTTACATACTATTTTTTACTTGGTAATGTTATTTCAATATTTTTTTAACCCCGAAATGCAATCATGTTACGATAACTTTGACCAGAGACTTGTCCACGTTGTGTTGTATGTTTATACCAAGTTACTAACTAATGTTTGAATACCGTGTCACATAATAGTCACCAATATCCCGTCCAAAGCAAGCACCCATTGTTACAGAATTCATTAGGAGAACAATAAATGAAACATTAATCTTCATTTAGATTCGATTCTACATAAGCTACTGATATTTTTAAACAAATCTAATTATGGAATATAATAGCTTCATAAAGTAAATAAAATGTTGCAAATACACTTGTCATATATATTATGCAATGGGCACTGATTTGTAAATTATTCAGTTTTTATTCTCAAACTCCTGAACAGCTAGATATTAAATTTTATAAAGTACTGTCACATTGTACACACATTAAATATTTACGTAAAATATTTTCATTTCTTCGCTCTTGTGTCGAGGTTAAGCGCGGCGTTGAGTTCTGCCACTCAACACGCAATGCCTCAAAAATTCGACAGAAAGTGGGGAACGGAGTTTCTTAACACAAAGTTCCCTCTGTCTACCCTGCTGTGTGCGGGATACAGCGTGAAACTGACTGTCACATTGTAAAATCGGCATCCATGACGACTCATACAAACGATTTTATATGATAGGAAGATTACTCGACGATGTAGCGTACATTTAAAAGTTTGCAATGTTTGATAGAAAATATCTTGATTAATATATTATCAAATGAAATATCCATCCAATTATTTCATTTTAAGTGGGGGATTTATGAAACGTGACAGATAAAATTATATTGTAATTGCCAACTATATTGTTTTATTTACGTATTTATTATATACCTACAACATACTTTAATTTCATATAAATACATTGTATATGGAATCCATTTTCAAACCTATTCTCTTTAAAAAAATTATATGTACCTACTTCATTAAAAATTATTTAAATCTCAGCACATTCTAGCTCGACGGGAAACCTATTAGACATCATAGCAAAAAATTCTATTCTTGAATGAGGTCATAATGTAACTGCTGGTACATTAAAAGAAATTCGATTTATTCGATAATTGACAATTGATTGTAAATATTACAGTCTAATTTTTCCGCATAGCAACGTATGTATGGAGAACCTAATGTTAAATAAAAAAAAACCGTTTCCCCATTTTCGAAACATTGTGTGTTAAATTGCACAAATTAATTTCTTCCCCGAATAAGAATCGAACCCACAACCATTTACAGTGAGACAATGTGCCACTGTGACACAACTACCCCCTAAATATAATACATGTGAACATATTTGTAAGTTTCTGCTTTCTTTATTCATACAGCAAATGCCGTATAGATAACAAAGACAAATAGTAGCGTACTTAGAGCTCTTCGTCCCCTCATTAATTTATTTTTTAAGTTTTCCATTGCAATTCCTGAATATTGCGTTAAATATTTTATTTAAGTACATTATATCATGCTTTTTTTAATAAAAAGCTAATAAATACAGAAAGATAAAAAAGGTGGAAAATAAATTTCTGTAATTATATTTTTCGTTATTACGTAATATTCCTTTTAATTTCATGCTGTATCCCGCGCATTGCGTGTTGAGTGGCAGAACTCAACGCCGCGCTTAACTTTGACACCAGAGCGAAGAAATGGAAATATAAATTTAAGTAAATATTTCATCTCCTCGAGTGGGGATCGAACCCACAACCAGTCGGTTTTACAGTCACACCTCGTGCCGCTGCGCCATGACCGGCCTCAATATTATTAATATATTACATAGTACATAAGATAAAGAGAACCAAAATTGTTTATAAATATTTAATTCACAACACAAAAAACGTTATAGTTATAAAGTTCATATTGTAGCCTACCTAATAAAATCTTTATCTTAAACCATAGACCTGACGCTTTAGGTACTTTCTTTTATCATGATCTTTCACCTTTTGTTATTTCAATGCGTTTATTTTTGTGTTTCTTGATAAATAATATATTACATAATTTTTTTATTGCTTGTTGTTTTGTGCAAGATTTATGGTTAATTAACATTTTTATTCACAATACATATTGTTAGTCAAAATCTGTCGATAACTTTATGCCATTTAAATAACCTTATAAATACATACATATTTCTTATTACCTAAGAAAGTTTGACCATAAAGACAGGAGTAAACCTGAACCGAATTTAACGTGGGGAGTGTTCTGGGAACAGTTTGACCCGTTACCGGCCGGTGGAATCCTAACTGCATAATACGTCACAAACTCAGTATCATCCACACCATCTGAATACGTGACACTACACTACTGTGCTGTTTCGTAAGAACTTCCCTTCTCGCGCCACACACACTAGCCACACTGTGGAACGGCCTCTCCAGATCGATACGACATGGGTACCTTCAAAAAGCGCATCTATCTCCACCTTAAAGGCCGGCATCGCACCTCTGTATCCTCTGGTGTTGCACGAGGTCGTAGACGGCGGTGATCACTTACCATCAGGTGACCGGTACGCTCTTTTGCCTTGTCTTTTCCATAAAAAAAGAAAAAATAGTTCGTTAGTTTAAGTTCATCCAAAGTATAGTCTATAAAATGTATAATATTCTTTATTGTACTAAAATATACATAAGAAAACAACAATAAAACATTTAGTTCACAAAGGTGGACTTATCTCTATAAGAGATCTCTTCCAGCCAACCAGTGGAAGTGGATGAGTAACAAGTAGCGGGTAAGAACATAGTACAAGTATGTTATTACTTAAATCATTTAGTTAAATAATTATAACAACAAACAAAACAAAATACACCTAATATATTATTATATGTAAATATATAATTAAAATATATATGACAAGATACACATACATATATATATATACATATATATACATACATACACACATACACATACATACATACATAAACTCATATATATACATATATAAATAAAAATATATAGACACATGAGATGAAAATTTACGAGTATAATAAAGTTTACGAGTTTAAGGTTGCAAGTAGATATTTTTTTAATTGTGATTTAAAGGTAACTATAGAAGGACTTCTCTGGATAGATTTAGGAAGTTTGTTCCAAAGGGATGCGGCATAAACCGAAAAGGATTTCTGGAAGAACTTGGTGTTACTCTTCGGTATGTCAAGTGTCGGTATGACACAAGGCCGCCTAGAGCGTGTGGGAGTGGGAAGTATATTAAACCGGGAGCGAAGATAAGAGGGGAAATTTGGATAATTAAGGATTTTAAAAAGGAGTGAAAGGATGTGCATATCTCGGCGAAGGCGGATTGGGAGCCAATCAAGCTGAGCTCGAAACTGGGAAACGTGATCATACTTACGAAGACCATAAATGAAGCGTATGGCGAGATTTTGAAGACGCTCTAGCTTGTTGAGTAGCTCCTCGGTCACATCCAAATAGCAGACGTCGGCGTAGTCAAGAATAGGCAGTAGAAGAGATTGCGCCAGCATAATTTTTGTTTTATGAGGGAGGAAGTATTGGAGACGCTTTAGAGAATGATAAGAGAAATGCATACGTTTACTAAGATCATTAATATGGGGTGCCCAAGTCATATTGCTGTCGAAAATTAGACCCAGATTCCTAACTCTGTCGTAATATGGGATTTGAAATCCAGAGTACAGTATAGAAGGTACTGAGTTCTAACTAATTTTAGATCCAAGTCTGCTACTGCTGATAATAATTGCTTGCGATTTTTTTGGGTTAACAGATAGTCCAAAAGATTTAGCCCACTCTTGAATCGCAGCAAGATCTTTATTTATAAATGCGATGGTCTCAGGCAATTCATGTAAATATCCATGTCGATACAACTGCAAATCATCGGCATACAGGTGGTAAGGAGAAGAAATGACTTTAGAGATATTGTTAATAAAAATCGAAAACAAAAGTGGAGAAAGAACGCCGCCTTGTGGGACACCAGCAGTGAGATCAAGCCAAGACGATGTATTGTCATTGGCTTTCACACATTGACGGCGACCCAAGAGGTAAGAGTGAAACCAGTTTAAAACTGTGGAAGGAATGTTAACTGCGCGAAGAGTAGCAAGAAGTATGTCAAAATCAACAGAGTTAAAAGCATTGCTGAAATCCAGTAATACCATTACAGTGAGCTTGGTGTTATCCAAGGCACACCGAATGTCCTCCGAAATATTCAGCAGTGCTCCAACTGTGCTGTGGAAGGATCGGAAACCGGACTGATAGGGACATAGTAGATTGTTTGAGGAGAGAAAGGAGTAGAGTTGATTATGAACAATGGTTTCAAGGACTTTGGATAGGATAGGTAGAATGGATATAGGACGATAATCAGTGATAGCGGTAGGATTCGAGGTTTTAGGCAATGGAATGACATAAGCATTCTTCCACTGTGAAGGAAAAACATTACAGGACAGTGAAAAATTGATAATGTGGGTGACCACTGGTGCAATGACATCCAACACGGGAAGAATCATCTCGAGACTGAGATTGTCACTTCCAATGGCTTTAGTGGAGATGGACTGGACACACTTCTTGACTTCCTCTTCTGATACAGTTTTAAATGAAAAGGAAGTTGAGTCTGGTAGGAAATTTTGTATGTATTTAATCAATCACTGTCATAAATTTAGATCGCTTGGTTTGCTTATCAATTATTTAGTTCAAGCTTAACTTGAAGTAAAGACAGCCGTGCTCGTCTTGTGTACCTACTATAGACTATAGGTAATAATATGAAGAAAATTTGTAAAATCAGTTTATGTTACTACTAGCTAGTAGTAAGGAAAATATATATTTTCCGCTCTTTTTCACTAACCAGTATAGAAATACTAATATATTATTGGCGTATAATTTTAATGTTGTAAATTGTAAATAGAAATGTTGTATATTTTTTTAACATAAATAAAATAAGTAAATCAGCTTCACGCTGCATCCTGCACACAGCAGGGTAGGCAGAGGGAACCTAGTGTTAAGACACGTCGTTCCCCACTTTCTGCCGAATTCTGGAGACATTGCGTGTTGAGTGGCAGAACTCAACGCCGCGCTTTGCCTCGACACCAGAGCGAAGAAATGAAAATATAAATTTAAGTAAATGTTTCACCTTCAACATCAACATAAATATTTAAACAAAAAAATCTTACATATTATAATTTGTATTTGTTTTATGCAATGCAATATATAAATGACAAAATAAGCAGTTTTTAAACAGAGTCGATTATATTAATTACTAACTGACTTGACAATTTTCCATCATATCAATATACTGGAAATTAAAACAGTTTATATGCTATGTCATTGTATACGAACTAGGAAGTTTTATTTTATTAAATATGTAGATTTTTAGTAATTTTTGCTTTAGAATAATATATTTATGTTTTTGGAGATAAGAC
This sequence comes from Heliconius himera, assembly GCA_021202915.1. Classification (NCBI taxonomy): domain Eukaryota; kingdom Metazoa; phylum Arthropoda; class Insecta; order Lepidoptera; family Nymphalidae; genus Heliconius; species Heliconius himera. The sequence goes on from JAJHJA010000824.1 coordinate 104,412, forward strand.
TTATTTTAATAACATTTTTGATAACTTACAATATTTTTTTAGTCAATCGTTCGTTACGTCGTCATTTAAAATTTTGCATAATCATGAAAGAAGATATTATTATGATAGTAGGTTACTGGGGGGTCCTTCGTTACATTATTGTAAAATGATGCTAAAAACTTTATAAACCTAATCTTTATCCTGTTACTGATTTCACAGTGTATCTATTATCCAGTTCTACACGCTTGTTTTGCATTCGGGTTTTATTCTTACACTAGAGGGCGCGCGCGGCTTCGCCCGCTTATTAGGAGTGAATTCTAAAAAAACCACGAAACACGTGTTCAATAAAATATTTTTAACAGTCTGAATTTAAATGTTTATAAAAATCGGTGGCAATTTAAAGATTTTTACATATAAACTTTCAACCCCTTATTTGAACCCTTAGGGGGTGAATTCTTAAAAACTATGAAACACGTGTTCAATGAAATATTTTAAAGAGTCTGAATTTCAAATTTTATAAAAATCGGTACAGATTAAAAAAAAATTCCATACAAACTTTCAACCCCTATTTCATCCCTTTAGGGTTAAAATTTTTCAAATTCCCTTCTTAGTGGATGTCCAGAATAAGAAAATAAACATCTGCCCAAATTTCACGTTTCTACCATCAGCGGTTACGGCTCTGCGTGCGTCTTACCTCAGTCAGTCAGCACAAGTCCTTTTATATATATAGATATTCGGGCCTTCTTCTTAATATCTATGAGTCATAAAAGTGCTTTATAAATTTTGATTAAATTATCCAATAGACGTAAAATGATATTTATAACAGCTTTTAACTTTGAGATCAATCTTGTAAGCGATCTTGAGGTGCCGTTTTGATTTATAAATTATATACCTGTGAATAAAAACGGCATCTCAAGATCGGTCTCAGAGTTAAAAGCGGTTTTTAAATACGGACTTTATTTCTTAATAGATTTTACGAATCTTAAACAATACTAAAATATTTATATAAGTTTTACGTTAATAAATACTCGTAGACATTCACAATTAAAATTTAATAACAAAAAATACGACTTGAATTGAAATAAAATGGTTTAACTCTCTCCTTTCATTCTTTATTCATACTGCATAAAATTGAAGCCGTTGCTATGAAAATTAATTTCAGCTTTAGATGTTATTGTACTTAAAAGCTTTTTATACACCTTTTGCATTCTAATTGACTTTTTTATATTATTTCTTATACTTTGTTAAAAAAAATCATGTTTTTTTTCAGCTTCACGCTGTATCTCGCACACAGCAGGGTAGGCAGAGGGAACCTAGTGTTAAGACACTCAGTTCCCCACTTTTCGCCGAATTCTGGAGGCATTGCGTGAGGAGTAAAGGAACTCAACGCCGCGCTTTGCCTGGACACCAGAGCGAAGAAATGAAAATATAAATTTAAATAAATATTTCATTTCCTCGAGTGGGGATCGAACCCACAACCAGTCGCGCTTACAGACGACGACTGGCCTCATCTCTATATATAATAAGACAGTAAAAATATTTTGTCTGTACATTTAGTAATTTTGACTGAAATGGATAGAGGGATACTTAAAAAGACTAATAGAAAGCAAAAAGATTTTTTTTGAATTTCTTGTCTGTCTGTCTGTCTGTCTGTCTGTCTGTCTGTCTGTCGACATATTGTTGTCCGCATTTTTCTCTGAAACTACTGAACCGATTTACTTGAAAATTTCACCAATTGCTTTGTTTTAACTCAATTTAGGTTCTAAAGTTTGGTTCATCAAAATCGGTTCATTAAAAAAAAAGTTATCGTCATTTGAATGAACTCAAGGCATTAGCTTGCCAGCGAATGTTATATAGAAATCGCGCTGGTATGACCCTGGCTAAAGAATGACATTCGAAACGTCTTGATTATATGACTGTTGATAAAAATATATATTTTTGAAGCACTATTATACAATATTTTATACAATAAAGTAAACAAGGCCAGTCGTGGCGCAGCGGCAAGAAGTGTGACTGTAAAACCAGCTGGTTGTGGGTTCGATCCCCACTCGAGGAGATGAAATATTAACTTAAATTTATATTTCCATTTCTTCGCTCTGGTGTCGAGGTTAAGCGCGGCGTTGAGTTCTGCCACTCAACAAGCAATGCCTCCAGAATTCGGCAGAAAGTGGGGAACGGAGTGTCTTAACACTAGGTTCCCTCTGCCTACCCTGCTATGTGCGGGATACAGCGTGAAGCTAATTTAATTTTTAATTTTTTATATATATATATATATATATATATATATATATATATATATATATATATATATATATATCAAATATCGACATTGGTCATATTTTTTAGTTCGAAACAATAAAAAATTCTTACAGAAGTTACGATAATGTCGTAAAAAAATCATAATAGAATATCACAGATTAAAGTAACAAAAATCATATTAGAAGTCATTATAGTTGTCTTTATATTATATATGTTGTTGTATGTTGTCTTTATATTTGTTTGTCATTCTATTATAGGGTGTGAGGCCAGTCGTGGCGCAGCGGCACGAGGTGTGACTGCAAAACCGACTGGTTGTGGGTTCGATACCCACTCGAGGAGATGAAATATTTACTTAAATTTATATTTCCATTTCTTCGCTCTGATGTCGAGGTTAAGCGCGGCGTTGAGTTCTGCCACTCAACACGCAATGCCTCCAGAATTCGGCAGAAAGTGGGGAACGGAGTGTCTTAACACTAGGTTCCCTCTGCCTACCCTGCTGTGTGCGGGATACAGCGTGAAGCTGATTTATTTATTTATTTTATTTTATTATAGTTGTCAATCAATTCTGCTTAAATCAATAATCATGTATTTTAAGCGGGCGAAGCCGTGGGCGGGCCGCTAGTAATACATAATAGATTTTTGATATTCGGTAACAACCACGATTAAGAATCGATGTAAGCCGTTAAGTACATAATTATCAACGGTTATCTCTACGTGACATCGAACACGACCAAAGGCAATAATATAAAGTATCTTATCAATTTTAAACTTTATTCCCTTGCAATAAGGACGTGCGATATCGGTAAAGGTGATTTCGGTAGGGCCATAAGAAAACAACACGAATCAATTAAGATCTCTTTAATTCTAGCGTTGGATCTAGATGGACATGATTTTTAGTTAATTAATGTTTTATATTTATTTGTGTAGCATTATAGTAATGTTTATATATTAGTTTAGTAAATAATATACTATATTTTTTTTAATTTACCAGTGCGTCCATTGTAAAAACTCTTACTTCTAATTGAGTGATTGTGATTTACTTTTTGTGGTCTGTTACAAAAATATTTACCACTAGGTATATATATAAATATTTAATCAATTTTAAATAGTTTAACAAAATGTTTAAAAAGCCTTTTTAATTTTTTTTTCTTTTGTTACAGTGTACGGTAGCAGAATGTGTCCAATATGGCCACTGCATCTCATAATAATATATTTATTGGCGTTATGCCCACTGTACGTGCTATGTCAGCTAGCGCCGAATCTCCTCTCAACGTTCCCATCAGAGTCCGTTTCGGTTCACATGGATGAGTATTACTATGTCAACGTTAATGTCACAGGTTCGTATAAAAAATAAATATATTACTATAATAACTATATACAGAGAGGAGAATGGAGGGTCTGGACACTAAATTCTCTTTGCTTATCATACGTTCCATGAAAAAGAGTAAAGCTGAAAAGAAAATAAATAATAACTTTTTACAAATATGTAATGGCTTTATCGTATAGCGTATCTCGCACGTTTGCATTAAAAATAAAATAGCTTTTTAAAAGAAATATTTTAAAAATAAACTCTTAACTTAACGATAACTGAGTAAAGGAAATGTAAACGATTTTTAAAATCATATTAAATAATTTTATACAAAATAAAAAGTTTTAATATAATTTTATAAACGTCAAATAATTTACCATCGGTTTAGTAAAAGTAAATATCACAAATTGACAAGAAGGTGCAAGATGCCAAAGATTCTTTACTAATTGAAATAAAACGAAGCCAGAATGTCAAAATTTTATCCAATGATTATTTGTTCGTAACACTTTTAATAATAATAATAACAATCATAAAACTGCATGATCATTTCTTTTTTAAATGGAGACATTTTTATATTCTTTTGTTACAAAACTGCACGTGATATTTGGTAATATAACAATAATACGGTATGCCAGCTGAATTTATAAACTCTTAAAGCGGCTGTCCAATATCCTATGATTTATTCATTGGTTTTCAACATGCTTAACGGTCACATACATACATGACTTAAACATTAGGAATTACCGATACTTGATAGAGGTCAGGGTATATTTTTTTTTATTTTCTCTGTCTAAATATTCTAAATGACAGGTTACTTAGATATGAAAAACAGCTGATCTTACCCAGTAGTTATACAAAAGCAGAAATTTATTATTTACATATATTACAATTTAAAGGATAATAATAATAATTAATAAGATATTTAATAAAATATTATTGTTTATAGGTTATTCCAGTACAAAATCACTTTATAATGATGTCACTTATATTGTTTATAGGATCAAATCTTCAATTAAATGATGAATTAATATTAACAACTGCCGAAGAACATATAGCTACAGCAAAATGGAATTCAACATATCGCCTTACAGAGGACCAAGTGGCTAATAGCATATTTGAAGGCAAATTCAGAGTCGATGGACATTTTCTTGGTAAGTCTTTCATTGTCTATTTATTGGTCTATTATGGGATTTCGTAGGAAGTTCCTTCCACGCGCCACGCAACCGTGGAATGGCCTACCTGCGGCAGTATCTCCAGTTCGACACACCTTTAAAACAACCACATTCTACAGCCATATCGAAATAAAAACAGCAAATACTTGAAATAATAAATACTTGAAGTAAAAATTAATTAATAATTTAGCTTTTTCATGTAAGAAATAGTTACCGCAATAATCTTTTATTAACCTTACATTTCATTTGTTTTTTTAATATTTACTTAAAATATTTGGATCTATTCCCATTATAGCCTTCCTGTTATAACCCGAATATATTATTATACAGTATAGGCAACATGTTTAAAAAAAAATTAAATGGTAATAAGTATACTGATTATACATAGGTAGAGACCTATGTATAATCAGTATACTTATTGAAACTAGTAATTCGGTAAAAAAATAATAAGATGTCGCAATTTCCGAAGTTACAATTAGATGAGAGAGCGAAACTCAACGCCGGGATTTTGTCTTGATGCCAGAGTGAAGAAATGAAAATATTAAAAAATAATAATTAGGTATACTTTTTAAAGTTATTCAAACTTATCAGCAATTCGATATGAAATGATGTCCGTTCTGCGTGACTTTCATAAAAAAATTACACCTACTTTTCCTGTGATTTGATCTCATTAGCGATCTTACCCCAACTTACCTTATAACCCCAAATAATCTTACCTAAACTTACCTTATGACAGGTAGAACCGATTTGGTAGTTGAACTCAAACGTGATAATACTCAGCAGCCTATCAACGGAACTTTGCCTATTATCGTGACTCGGCCTCAGAGAGTCATCGATAGCATATTTACTTCTAGCGTCGCTATTTTTGTAAGTTTTTTTATATTAAATATTTAAATATATTACATTAAATCTTATTTATATGTAAAAGTTTTAAACGGAGTTTTGAATCCCAATATATAATCAGTAGATCATTTGGTGGTCAGTTGGTGCGTTCCCGCTACGCTACAGGACCAAAGGAGGACGTCGTGGTGCAGGGGCACGATCGCCTGAGAGAACGAAAGATTTAATATTATCATTTCCTCGCTCTGGTAACAAGAAAAAGCGCGGCGTTGTGTTCCACCACTCAACATGCAATATCTTAAGAATTTGGCGGAAAGTGAGGAACGAAAACCACTGGACTCTCAGTTTCCCTCTGTCTACCCTGCTATATGCTATACATAAACATATTTGGGGCTATAATACTATTTGATTATAATAAACTTAGGTTATTATACGTTGTAAAAAAATTACAAATCCCAATGAAACTTAATATGTTTGTATATTTATGTTTTCTTTCTTTTCTTGAACATTTACCTATTTTGTACCTGAGATTTTTTTTCCTCTTTTCTATATAAAGGCCCGCTTAAAAGTAAACATTGCTATCAATATTTGCACGTCTTATCTGTCACTTGACTGTACTTGTGCAAGATATTAATTTAAATATTTTAAACAAAATGAGAAAGTAGAATGAATGTATGCTTTTTTTACTATGTAACTATCTTATATATACTAGACAAATTTATTTAGAAACAATCCTTTATAGATGGCGATATTTAATCCGATATTTTTTGCAAGAACCTATTCAATATGAGGTTCCCTTAATAGACTCCGTTCTAAACACCGCTCAAGTTAATCCAGCGATATATTTTTTTTATGTTTTACATAAAAAAATATATGTCATATTAAAAAACTTAAGTACAACCCTTATCCATTTAGGTCCGCTATACGCCATGCCGTCTAAGTATTTTTGAAACTATTAATATTTTATTTAAAATTGTTTTTAGAATTTACAATGTAATATAAGATGCTGAATTCAAACCTCTTACAGCCAAAAATGTTGAACTATTAATTTTATTAATCCTAATCAATAAGAAATACCAAACTGGAATTAATAAATTCCAACACGTTGCTGCACTTGCGCCAAGTGTAGTGCACTGGTGCAAGTGTAGTGCACTAGTGCAAGTGTAGTGCACTGGTGCAAGTGTAGTGCACTGGAGCAAGTGTAGTAACGCGTTATTTTTTTAATACTTTACAGGTATCCTTAATTTTCATAAACTTCGGTTGTGCAATGAACTGGACTAATGTCAAAGGTGTTATAAAAAGGCCCGTAGGACCGGTCATTGGAATGTGTGGACAGTTCCTTTTTATGCCTTTGGTATGCTTTCATTATTTTCTTATTTTTTCTTTAAAAATACTTTTACTTGATATATTGTTTAATATTTAGAATGGTTTATTAAATATATCAGCTTTAATAATATTATTGTAATATAAATAGAATACTATCAATGTAATATATTACAAAGTAAATCAACTATTAATAAAGTAAATCAACCGGTGGGCCAAACTGGCCGAAATACACGCAAATTATATAAGTTTAGATAAAAAATTGTATAAATAACGTTATCTTTTCGATAATAAACGCGATAAGTAATGTTAGAATACAATTGATCTGTGTATTGTGTAATTTACACATATATACCTTTTGTTCAGGACGATTCCAATTAATTGGAATCATCCTTAACAAAGGGTTCAAATCTTTTGTAGCGTTGTAACTCGCTTTTTGACAGTCAAAATTAAATATTATCTCTTATCAAAATATTATCTCTGCTTAAGTGAAAACAGGTACACGACAATATAAAAATGCAGAGATGCATAAAGATGAGAGAGAGGAAGTGAAAGTTCTTGATGTTTGTAATGTTATTGCCCTTAGGTTGATTAGCCAGAGACTAGCTGTAATATAGTATATAAGTAATTTCTGTATATTTAATCTATATCTTTCAATGAAAACGCCTTGCCATGTCCTGATAAATAAAGAAAAAAAATATTCATTGGCCCGAGTATGAATCGAATCCACATCCATTTCCCTTCCGTTTGCAGTTGCTGTCTTACTAATGACATATCGACTATACTTTTTATATCAATTTAAACTTAAAATAAATAATATAATTTTAAACATTATGCCAAATAAATAATGCCATTAAATACCTATGTTATAACATTAATTTTATTTTAGCTACAGGCTAGGTATTCACATTTCCCTATATTCATTGCTATACAATTATTTTTAGTGTAGTGTGTGTTTATTATGATGGATAAAACCAACTAAAATTTCCCTTTCAGATATCGTTCGGGCTAAGTTTCCTCATATTCCCGGACTCGCCCGCCATGAGGCTAGGCATGTTCTTCACGGGCGTGTCCCCGGGCGGCGGGGCGTCTAACATATGGACCTTCATTCTGGGTGGCAACTTGGATTTATCTTTGACTATGACTTCTATTTCTACTATAGCTTCATTTGGTTAGTAATATTATGTTCAGCATTCTGATTTTTTTTATTTTCATATTTAGATATGGTGCATTAGGTGGTACAGCGACTGTCCGTAAACGCAATCGAACGCAATGGGTTCGATTCCCGATTCGAGACCGGGGTAATTACGTATTCTTATTTCTACGGTCTGGTAACTAAACACAAAGCGCAGCGTTGACTTTCACCTTAACACTAGGTTCCCTCCACCTACACTGTTAAATTCAGTATACAGAGTGAAGCAAAATAATAATAATTAGATATGGGCAAAAAAAAGAGGACTTGGGATGGGTAACTTAATACTAGGATACCCTGTAACAAAATAAAAATGTGATCCTTTTAGAAAATATTTTATATATAAACCTTTATTACCTTTGTGAGAATTAAACCTACAACCATTTACTAGATATACTTTCTTATTACCACAACAGTGTTAAATTTTTATAGAGATCTATAATTTATCTGTTTATACACTTACCTTTTAAAAAGAAAACAATTATATAAACAATCTTGAATATACAGATATTAATATAATAGACGGAGATCAACATGGTGCATTTTGCCGTCGATCTGACTGTAAACACGATGGTCATTGGTTCGATTTTCATTCAGGAAATGAAATGAGTACATACATTCGTTTCCTCTACCACTTAAAAGGCAATGTCTCGAAATTAGGCGGCATGTGGAGACATAACACTATATTCTTTCCAACCCAAAACAATATATATAATTTGTTTATTTCCAGGCTTCATGCCAGCATGGCTATTTTCGCTTGGCCAAGTCGTATTTGCCAATGCCAACATAGTAGTTCCGTACGCGCGTATAGCAACCTTCGTGGTCGGCCTCATAATACCCTTGGCTATTGGCTTGGGAATGCAAAGATTTACGCCAAGATTGGCCGCGTTTATGGTTAGAATTCTGAAAGGATTTTCTACTACATTATTGTTGTTTATCATTATATTCGCCATTGTCACTAATTTGTATATCTTCGAGCTGTTCAATTGGCAGGTTAGTGTTGTTTTTTTATTATTATTTTAATGGAGTTTATTTGTTATGTTGAGTTATTTTCTTATTATAAACCAAAAAAAAAATTATGTGTATCTATTTTTTTATTTTTTCTTTTTTTATTAAATATTCCAGTAACGCAGTTTCCATTTTAAACTATCTAACTATTGTTCGGTTCGCACTGAGGGGAATGAAATATTTAATATTTTCATTTCCTTGCTCTGGTATCGAGACAAAGCGCGGCGCTGAGTTCCGCCTCTCAAAACGCAATTAATCCAGAATTCTCTCTGCCTATAACACATATAATATCACATATAAACACTCGTATACAGATAATAGTAGCGGGCATGGGCATCCCGTGGTTGGGTTACGGGTCGGGTTACGTGCTGGCGCGCCTCCTCCGCCAGAATCATCCCGACTCACTCGCAATATCCATAGAGACTGGTATACAGAACACTGGCATTGCCATATTTCTATTGAGATACGCTCTGCCACAACCCGAAGCGGATTTGACTACTGGTATGATTTTATTTGTTTATTTAACACTTTATTGCAGTACAGTTGACAAGTCGTGGCCGCCATGAAGTTACATTTTCTTTTACAAATTTTTGCGCATTGTTCGCTCGGGAAGAGAATGATCAAGAGTAAGAAAAACCTAGTTACCTGAGGTGTGGTCAAGAATCGTCAACCATACTATACATAAGATCATTCAAATAACGAAAGTGTGTACAGTTTTGGTGTTAATTCGGCCTTATCAGCTAAGCTTAATCTCTTCCAAGCAATCATTACAAAAAAAGATGAAAACAAAAACATTTATTTTTTTGTTTTTTTTTTACTTTAACCACATAATATATACACACATTTCTTACTTTAACCACATACTATAAATAGACTTTCAAAACGTGTATTGAGTTACAGAGTTTAACCCTGCACTTTGTTTTCCAGTATTATAAAGGTTTGTTATCTTAATTTGCTATTAATTTTACTATAGACTCTAATCAAAGAGTAGAGAGAGGCATTTATCAATTTAATAATTTGTAATGCAGCACAGAATTTTTAATTTAACTTTAAACCTAATTTAATAACTAACTCCATATTATTAATGAATACAAATCTAAAACTTATAATTAAATCATATTTTTTATAGTTGTCCCAGTGTCAGTGGCCATCATGACTCCAGTCCCGATGACAGCTATTTATATTTACCAGAAAATAAGTTCTTGGTACGTATTTATATGTTTTTCTTTTTTTTGTGTATGTCGAGTGTTTTAAATATTTTTTTTTTATTTGGGTAACATTATTTTTTTTGGGAAATTATCTGATTGGTTTCGATTTTTTTTAATTAATGCATTTTTTTGTGTTTCGTTTTTTGGGTTATTTTATTTGAACTTTTCCTAAATTCGCATTTAATATATCAATCACTTATTGTTCTATTTTTAAAAAAAATATATATTTATGTTCTTTATTTTAAAAATAACTAAATTACAATTTAGTATTTCGTAAACTGAACTATAATCATTTATGTATTTTAAATTTCAACTATAAAACTAATAATTCAAGTCAATTAAAAAGAATAATAACTTTTTTTACTTAAATGTCTCAACAGTTAATTAAAAAAACCTTGATGTATGTATATTTTGTTTATTCATGGGTTCGACTCCCGCCTTTCAAATCTATAACACACTAATATTATCGTGTTATTTACTTAGTTACAACAACTAAGGCATAATTTTCTATTTTTCATAAAATGTCATCATTCCCATTCGCGCCATAGCTGGGGCTGTACTCGTACGTATTTACGTGTTTTACATACAAATACGGTGGTGGGATAAAAAAAGCTTGGGAAAATGTTTTGCTTGCTTTTTGGAACATGAGAAATTATTTTACTTTTTTCTTTTTTTGTGCTTTTTATGAACTTTTAAATTGTCTGTGTCTAAGCAAGTTCTTGAATTTTCATTAATCACGTCATATTTATCATCATATTTAAATTTCCTGTTCACTTTTTTTATTTAAGATCTAAGATTAAAACTATTTACAGCTAGCTCTAAGAAAATAATTACTAGGACTTAATTTTTTTGTCATATATATTGCCATAATAAAAATATCAAAAGAATTTGATCCATATTGAGTTTATCGCCTGCATAATATCATCTTAATAGTTTCAGTTTTTTTTTGGTTGATATTTTATATTTCAAAATGACAAGCGAAAGCAAATTTATTTTACTTTATATACTTGCTCACAATAAAATTACATTGTAAAGGTCACCGCAAGTTCGTTTGTCATAACGCAATTTATACTTTGTATAATCAATTATAATATAAATTCATGTATTATCAATTATAATTTATGATACCAAAATTTTACTGATAAATAACTAAAATTGCCAAGTTTTTCTTGCTCATTTCTTTTTTCTTTCTTTTTTCTTTTTTGTTCTTCCGTTTAAGAAAGTGTGTTTGTTTTCCTTTTAAATGTTTTATTTCTCATGTTCCATTTAAATTCAAATATAGATATTAAGTAATTACTGTAATAGAACCCAATACCTGTGGTTTGCAGTATTTGTATAAAACTATATGACAACCGTATAACTGTCAACGCTTATGGTGGTTGTACGTTCAAATAACAAAATGGCATACAGTGTTTTAATTTATTAGTTTGTTTTAATTAAAAAGATTGTTTTATATCATACATTTTCGATATGATATAAAACGATGATTTTTTTTACATATTTACATAATTATTTGTGTTTTGATAATTTTAGACCTATGATTTGGTCTCCGTGAACTTTGGAATTGAATTCAAAAGTATATAAAAATATAAAGTTTAATAGATAATACAAAGTAATCGTCAAATTCTTGTCATTGTAATAGAAATTTTTAGCCGCTTTGCATGATTCAATAATATAAAGTATAAACATAAAAAAAATCAAATAAGCTGTTAAAATTATTTTCTTATAATATTTCAGCGTCAGAAACAGAAATGCCCACAAAAAAATGCCAGAAAACCTCCACCCAGTATCCGACATCGAACCCGGCGTCGTTGCAACCATTGATGTCAAATAGCCAGGTGTAATACTTGTTTTTATATATAAAACTAGACCCAACCCAAACATTACTCCAACCGCTTAAATTTATAATTATATTAAGCTAAGTGTATAACTTATTATTTTGTATAAAAATCTTTAAATAAATATAATATCCTATGTGTTATTCTGATATATAAACTATAGTACTTGAAGGTTTAACCTAAATCTATTCAGTACTTTTTACGTGATGGTGGAACAAGCATCGTAATAAACTTTCACATTTATAATATTAGTGGGACAGGTTGTCAAATACATAACTTTGTAGTACAAAAATATATTTTATAATAAATTAAAATTATTATTTTAAATTATGCGATTATTACGCAGTGATAATTATATAGTGATACTTTTCGTTATATTTGAAATTTATTAATATTTCATTTTAAATGTTTTTCTACTTTCAAACTAGAACCAAAATTATTCAAATTATAAATAATAAATAACATTTCAATAAATCAATCATAATCATCCACCATGATTTGACTATTTTTTCTTAAAGATTTGCAAAAATTATTTTTTTTACAGTAAAATTATATTTAAATAAGTACTTTAGTTGCTTCAGTATCACAACTAACTTTGTTATGCATTTCTAAGCAAAAAAACATATTGTATTTATCCCAACCACATGTTTAATTTTTTTTTTTTATAATATTTTAGACTCACACACTAAATAAGTAATAACCAATTTCATTTATCCATAGGAGGAGACTGGGTCGACATCTTCGTAGAATTATCATGTATCCATTTATGTATTATATTCGAACCCGTTATATCTACAGTACTACACACTGCCCTGCATAAACTAACTAAAATATATATACATTTTCTTGTTACTAACGAAGTTATTGCTTACTATAAGAAAAACATGTTTTGATAAATGTTTAAGAACAAATTTGGATTATTTATTGTCTATACTTAATTATTTTATAAGTATAGATATGATTAAAAAAAAATTTTATGTATATAATTATTTAAAAAAATAATATGGCAAAGCCTTCATATGTTTTGGCTCAGTCAATTAGAGATGTCTTACGACATTCCTGTGGGTCAGATATGTAAATGATTTGTTTTAAATTATTTAACTGTGGTTTTTAATGTACACGTAAGTACAGTCCGCGAGGTGTACGCTAAGCTATGCATTTGTGTGAGTGATCACCAAAAGTAGAGACAGAAAACCTTTTAAAAATAAAATATACAACTACTTCTGCATACCGGACTAGCATTCTCATCATTTTCGCTCTCATCTGTTGTATTTTCTGTGTTAATAATAAATGGTTCCGTCGGCACATCTACAATATTGTATTCTACATCCACACAAGTTCAAAGATCAGCTTACACCACACGGACTGTATATGTTATATCAAACTTGTCATTTACGTATTCTGAATTCCATATAGAGTGTTCACCTATAAAAATTTTGGTCTACATTAAAACTTTGCCAGTGTTGCTATTTACATATTTTTTCATTATACATTTTTATAAGCTTGGAATTAAAGTAAACGAAAACTTTTTTAATGTAATAATTATAATATAATATCCATTTATATGATTATGGTCCTGATATTTTATATAATTTGTATTTAAAATCAAATTATAAATGAATTTTTTACTCTTCTATAATAAAATAAGATACACAATAGTTTCACATTGTTTAAGAAGAAATGATAATAGTAAAAACATGTTAAACTGTAATTAAACTAAGCGGAAAAAATATTTATATTATGTAATTTAACTTGAGGCTGTCGTGTTACGATTTCGATTCTCTATCGGTGGATGGAATTATTTTAATTTACTTTGATAATAAGGCAAAGCGTGATGTTGAGTTTCGCCACACAACGCGCAATGACTCGAAAATTGGATAGTGCGTGGTGAACGAACCGTCAAAACACTAGGTTCCCTCTTGCTATTGGCGAGAGACTTTGTAATGCAATGCTTTGTAAAAAAATATCCTATTACTTTGTATATGCTTAAAAAAAATTTAAACAATGTCAAACAAAAATTGTTGTAATAATATACAGTTCCGAAAGCAATTTAAAAGCATTTTTGATACATTTGTATAAAAAATTATATTCACATGACTGGTTTTATAGGTGAAACAGATGTGAATAAAATCTGTAAAAACAAATATTTATTAAAAAGGTTGTTGAGATCAGTATTTTGTTGTGAAATGTCTTTGGATTTGAAAAGAAAATACATGTGTCTATAGAAAATTACAACAACAAGTTTTATTTTTCCTTCCACTTTCTTTTATGCTCACCTTTATTGCTAAATTTTATGATTTGTTTTTGTTTCATTCTAAATTAACAACGATTACAATTGAAAGTCACTTTTCATTATTTTGCGAGCCTTATATGTGCTAAACAAACGGAGCATAAATAGCCGTATCTCTTTATTACGTTGACTTAGATATTTTCTCTATTTCAAGGAACTTCAATCCTGAATGTTTGATTCGCTAGGGACACAGCGTGAAGCTAAATAATTAAGTATAAGAGTAAGAGTTGTTTCACCTATGAAACCATAGAAATTCGTGAATATCTTATGGATCATATTCAAACTATTTTTTTAGCTTTGTACCAACGAGATTAGTCAATTTTAAGTTAATTACTACTTAAAAAAAAACAAAATGTCAAAGTTGTCAAAAAACAACAAGCAATGGGAACACACATGAAAGTATAAACAAATAGCAAAATGTAATCCCAGTCCATCCAATATTCAATATAACTCTCTGATTAGCTAGCAAATATACCACAGTCACTATGGGGAAGCCAAAATACGATCCACCGACAAACACATTTCCTTACAAAATACAGAAAAGATTGAACATTTTGAGTGTACCGAGGAAATATATTATAGACACGGGGGAAGGCATGCCGGCGTTGAACCCCAGAGGTATTAGGAAGTCTGCGTTAAATAGTCACATATCGGATAGAGTAAATGATGTTTCATGGCCTTATTTACGGTAAGTGTAAATTATTGTAATCAAGTTGAAGAGATTGAAATTATTGCTTTTTTCTATCTAACGAATTTGGCTTTTATGATATATCTCGTCTAATATTACGCAGTGTAAATAAATACTGTAGATGTTATTAAAATGTTCTAAATCTCTCAGTTTCACGATTAAAAATGTGTTATATTGTTCTACACGCACTTATATACGGCGATAAATTATAGTTTATATAATATGACTACACTATTCATTCTTAGCGCGGTAGCCAAAGCTTCGTCCGCGGCTTCTATAACATAATTTTTCTATTTTAGACGTTTCCTAATAATAAAGCGAATGTACAAGCACCGATTCAGCGCTGAACGTTTAGAACGCATCGATCGTATGATCGAAGCCGCCAACGCCACCTGTTACTCAAAATTAGCAAACTGCGTGCTCGATCTCAAGAAACAAGATACTAAAGACATGAAGAAAAAAAGAGGCTGGACGGAAAGCGAATGGAAAAAACATATGGACTATATTAGTCACATTGCAGCACCTAAAAAAGACTTTAGACCACCACCGCTTAAGGTTCAAAATCCAACAATTAATAAAATTTTTGTTACTTTCTCGCATTTCGCACGTAGTGCTGAGACACACTTTAAATATGGATTTAGATTTAAATTTTTTTGCACCACGCAACAAGTTTCGTGCGTGTTTGATGATTTTTTTTTCAGCTTCACGCTGTATCCCGCACACTGCAGAGTAGGGATAGGGAACCTAGTGTTAAGACACTCCGTTCCCCACTTTCTGCCGAATTCTGGAGGCATTGCGTGTTGATTGGCAGAACTCAGCGCCGCGCTTTGCCTCACACGACAAAAGAGCGAAGAAATGGAAATATAAATTTTAAATAAATATTTCATCTCCCCTCGGTTTTACAGACACACTTTGTGCCCCTGCGCCACGACTGGCCTCAATAATTGAATTATATATTATATGGATGAATAATTGTATTATATATTAATATATACCTAATACAATTATTAATATTATTGTTTTGATGAAAGTACAGAACGAAACGTCATAACAATACATTCATTCCTTTTTGTCTAAAAATAGATTTTTACATATTTACCAACTCTATACTACTAATGTTTGAAATTAAAATATATGTGTATGAATTACAGAGAGGTCAAGGCAAACCTTTGGAATTATTGTTACCACGAATCAATCAAATTTGTCATTTCCCTGAGTTCAAAATGTATAGAAGGCTATCAAAAGAAAAATGGTATAGAGATCCAGTAAAGGTAAACGTCTTTAAGTTTTGCTTTAATTTAATTTAGAAAAATAAAGATTTTTTAAGTGTTAGACTTTCAAGAACTATTTAGAAATTCCAAAACAAATAAATGCACTTAGCGGCATATTGATATCGCAACAACAAAAATAAATTGTTGGGCTTAATTGGCAACGACCTGTAAGGTGTCACAGAGGCATGGATTCGATTTGCACTATATATACTGTATTTTTTTTATACTTTACTAAATATTTTTAGATTAAGTATCGCATTGTTAAGAAAAACTTTTTGGATACTAAAATTATATAAGGTCTATTACTAAATATTTTGACTCATTTATAGTTTCCCCAAGTTATTATTTATAATGAATATATTAAGTTAATATATTTTTAAAAATGTGTACAAAAATTTTTATATAGTGACATCCAAACCTGCGGCTCAGTCGCACCTTAAATTTCTAATGCATTTTCATAAAAAATCTTTAATACTTCGCAAATTATTTTCAGGTCCCACCAAACGCTCTAAAATATGTCATAACGGACAGAGTAAAAAGGCTAGCTGCTCACAGAGCTATATCGCATATCTTCTGAACATTTATTCACATTAAATAAATAATGTACATTTCTTCTACAATTTATTTAATCATTATAGCAACATTGTAACAAAACAAATATATCACAGCAATAAACAATAATCATCCAATTTGGTGTTTTTATTGGCATATACACACATAAACCACCCAAGGTTTTATAAATTTTTAAACTTATTTATATTTTAATTGGATTGAGTACTGAAAAATTACGTTGTTAATTAGAAAATATATAAGACATCATCGTGGCGTAGTCAAGATATAAGTAATTGGACATAAGTCGTAAAGCTGACTAATCTTTTTACACTTTTGTATAGAACAAAAAAATAGCTTTTGGGTAAAAATTAAAATTTTTTATTACCCAAAAAATCTTTTAATATGTGAGCAGCGTTGTTATATTTTTAGTTAAAATAATAAAACTAAATAAAACAAAAGTTCATTGAAACAATTAATGAATTTATTTTATCTGGTAACTTTATACTTAAACAATACTGACATATGTTGTCTATGACATTAACAGATCACATTCTGAAAACGATATAAATAATTTAAATAAATTACGCTTATTACTCTATGAGTAAATTGTCTAAATGAAGTGGCGAATCTTTACAGAAAAGTTATGAAAAAATGAAACAATGAACGTTTATTACTAAAAATTATTAAAAAAAGAAATTCTAAATTTGTTTTGACATTGGAAAATCGAATCTAATATTTAAATATTATGAGTAACATTCGACTGACGTTTTTAATACTCGATAATTATAATCCGGTTAGATTTTCGCGTCCCTAAATTTTTACTAAGAAGGAAATTAGTAAAAATAAAAAATAATTAAAATCGATTTTTAAATATAGATTCGCCACCATTATTAGTAGTAAGTTAGGCGAGGCAGTGGATAATTGCATAAGTAAAATCTTTAGTAGTAGATTGGCCTCCAAGATCCTTTGTTCTTACTTTCCCATCTTTTAAAACTCTGAAATATAAATGAAATATTTTATTTAGGGAAATATATTGATCTTTATAATATATATTTTATTATTATATCTAGGTTCTTTTTAATCAATTCTAAGTTTACAATCCTACGATACCGATATATCGATGAGATTTGCAGATAATCTACTTCTGTTAAGAATCAGTTGAAGTTATGTTTATTTTACATTTTATTTTTAGTAGGTTAGGCTTGCTAGGATAACGTAGTTTGCCTCAATTTTAAACGACTTTTAGGAAGTCTGACAGGAGTAAAGGGTCACGTTAACACGTAAAAGGTCTAGTAAAAATAAATATACATTTTTTCCTTTATTCTTAAAAGCATATTTAACGAGCCTTTCTACTTTAAAGTAGTGTAGCGTAGATTTTATTCATATTTAGTTGGCGCTACCTCTGAAAGGGCTTCACTTTAAAGTTAGTAAATACACATACCATCTTAACTACATATTAGACTAATAATCCACAAAATGTTATCTTTGCTGAAACGACTTAGGTCTGGAGGCCTTGGGATCTAGGCTAATAGGTCTTGTTGAGTATCATTGTCAACAAATAGAAAAATAATAAATTATAAACAATACTCACTTGTTAATAGCATTCTTGATCATAGCTGAGTACGAGTGTAAATTAACATGCGAAAGTAAATTAGCGGAACAGAGCAACATGGCGGTCGGGTTCGCTATGTTCTTGCCTACGGCACCAGAGAAAATGTGGCGAGCTCCCTGAAAATATATATACATTTTAGCTTCACATTGTACCCTGGACATAGCAAGGTGTGCAGTCAATTTAGGAACTTAGTGTTAAGACACTATACCTGCTAAGATCTTTCTGCCGAATTCTCGAGTCATTGCGTGTTAAGTAGCGGAATGCAATGGGTAGCGTCTTTTAGGACAGCGTTATATTGTAAAATACTATGGTCGTGTTTTTATTCCCCCTTAGGTAAAATAATTATATTTAAATAATCATTTCCCTAATTAAATCCAATTCCCTCCTAATCAAAATTCCCTCTAATTAAATCATGTCATTTAAAGAAATTATTATATAATAAATTTATTATAATTACTTTACATTAAGAACTTTATTATAAGAACTTTTCTTCTAATAAACCGCAAAAACGTAACTAAATTTAAGAAATATGAATGTCGCGTCGTGATACGTCCACGCACCTGCTCGAAGACGGCGCAGTCGGCGCTGTAGGAGGCGCCGGCCACGACGCCCGCGCCGCCCACCAGCCCGCTGGCCAGGTTGTCCACGATGTTGCCGTACAGGTTGGGCGTCACCATCACGTCGAACTGGTTGGGGTTCGACACCATCTGCATCGTGCAGTTGTCCACTATCATCTTCTCGAATTGGATGCGGGGGTACAGTTTTGCCATCTGAAAGTATTTTTTACAATTCAATTAGCCTAAAATGTGTAGACTTTTTGTGGTTCCATACTCCAGTTCGTCTGAAGATCGGGTGGAGGTATCGGCTGATGATTAATATAAATTCCTTGGGACACAAAAAATAAGCTTCTAAGACAACATAAACAAAAGTTACAAGCCATTACGCAGGGTTTTTGCTTGCTTTGTAATCAGAACATAAAAGATACCATTGTACTTGCTCATAGATATCCATCTAGTTATGATATTTAGCAAGAATTTTTTAAGTAATATACCAACAGGAACAGAAAAAACTGTAGATACGCAAAGTTTTTCAACTTTTATAAGTTGTACTTCCTTCCTGTTGACCTACGATTGTATAATCATGAAATTAGTACACAGCTCTCGGTGGGCGATTCTGGCTCGGATTAGACCAGTTTTTTTAATACAATTTCGATTTCTATATTAAATATTCTGATCGTCCTAGTAAAAACATTAGGATAGGAAGTTGTAGTGTTATCGTAAAAAGGAAACATTAAAATTTCAACCAAATCAGACATCAAAATATCAATAAAAATGGTGTAGCGAGTTTTTATAATATAGATACAAATAAAGCTAATAAACTAGTTTTACAAAATAAAATAAACCAACCTCTTCACAACTCCTTAAAAACAATCCGTCACCCAGCTTCATAATATTAGCTTTGTGTACAGCCGTAACTTTACGGCGGCGCATTTTGACCGCGTAGTCGAAGGCGAACTTTGCTATGCGCTCGGATTTAGCAGCCGTTATGATCTTAAGACATTCTACTACACCTGGAACAGATAAAAACTTGTGTTTATCATTTGTTTGATTTCTTTATAAAGTAATGATTTAAAGAGGAGGAGAATAGATTTTAGAGACCAGGGACGTGAGACTGTAAACGCGACAGGTTGTGGGTTCGATTCCCACTCGAAGAAATGAAATATGTAACATTTTTATTTCTTCGCTCTGGTGTCAAGACAAAACGCGGGTTGAGATGTACCACTTAAGACACAATCCCTTCAGAATTCGGCAGAAAATGAGGAAAGGAAGTGTTTTAGCAGTAGGTTAAAAAAAAATAAAAAGCCCACAGGGCAGGTTAGGGCGAGTGTTGGGCAGTGGCGACCCCACAGACCTGAGTCCTCAAGAGGGAATTGTAATCAATCCCACTTCTCTGGCTTGCCTTGATTAACGAAGCGCCGCGTTGAGTTCCGGCCACTCAATACGAAATGTTCCAAAATATTCGATGGAAAATGAGAAACGAAGTGTCTTAACACTAGGTTTCCTCTTCCTATCCTGCCATATCCGGGATATAACGTGAAGCTAATAATCATTCTATTTACCAGGCACAGATTCATGTTCCAAAGCGGAATATTCGCCCTCGGTTTGTTCTCTTATAATAATACAGTCGACATCATGATGGCGGCATTTTACATTTGGTAATGACTTCACATGCACCACATTAGCATATAAGTCGAGCGCGTTACGCAATTTCATGTTTAAAGTTTGTAATTCACCAGTGTGGGAGAAATCTGGCGTTGCTAAGATGCCCTGGAAAATAATGAGTTATTATTATTTTAATATTTACTATAATATTATAAAAGTGAAGATATAAACTCTTCACTCGGTTGAGCACATTTATCTCAAGAATTACTAGTTCAGATTGAAATATCTCTATGTTGGATATTCCATTTGTAGTGCAAGGCTTTATTTGCTTATATCATTGAAATATTAACCTCCTCCTAAATTCAAATCCTTATAGTCTTGATTATAAATAAAACAGAAAGTCAATTAATGAAAGCTGTTTTCTTCGTACCAAAATACATTTAATTTTTACGTTTATTACCTTAATACATATCTTATTCCTGGCAATGGATCCGACGACATCTTCAAGTGGTGCACTCAAAGTTGGGTTCACCTCGGAGAAGAAAAACGATTCGAAGTCCACAGGGATGCTTGCTGCCTGAAAAGGTTTTTTTTTTCATTATCATTATTTCTTAATAATTGTTGGTTCCCTCTGCCTACCCAGCTTTGCACGGGATACATAACCTTTTACAACATAAATATAAATATAGAGGTAATAATTGTAATGCAGTGTGTTCTGGCACTAAGTTCAGTTTTGAATTCAGTCTCAGAAAGCAGAGGGAGAATATATCCACAGTAGGTTCTTTTTACATACCCTGCTATATGCGGACATAAAATGTAACACTAAGATTTATAAATTTATATTTTCATTTCTTCGCTCTGGTATCGAGGCAAATCGCGGCGTTGAGTTTCGCCATACAACGGGCAATGCCTCCATAATTCGGCGGAAAAGGGGGAATGTAGTATCTTAACACTAGGTTTCCTCTTCCTACCCTGCAGTGTGAAGGATACAGCGTGAAGCTGAAAAAAAAAAAGACAATGTAATATAAATTTAAATATTACCTTAAAAACTTCTTGAACAGAGTAAACCATTTCTGGACCAACACCATCTCCGGGGATCAGAGTGCACTTAATGCGACCCTCCTTAGTTGTTTGCTGTATCACAAAACTTTATTTTATGTGGGCTTAAATGATATTTTAATTAAAACCAATTATACATATATTAAAACATGTTTTATATTTAATTATTTTTTAATTATAAATTATTGCATATGTGTTTTTTTTTTATATGTAATTTATTATTTTTATATAATCAATCAATATAATAATATTTTATCAAAGTAAGTATCACACAGAATTTTTATCATTAGTTATTATTTTACAGCGAAAATATTACTTATTCTGTATTTTAGTACTAATTACACATATGTTAAGTATATTTTTAAAATAATATTGCAACTTATTTTTTTTTTCTCATTTCATATATTCTCTGAACATTGAAATTTATAATTAAACAGAAAATCAATAATAAAAATGATGATTGTGGACAACACACAACATATAGTTACTTGTTACTGGAATCTGGACAACACAAAGCTTGCGTTTGACGGGGAGTGAAATACTATTATGCATGCTATGATATAACAGATCCAGAGACACTAACATCGAAAACTTATTTTCATATTATTTTAGAAAATAATGAATAAATATTTTGAATGTAACCACAGTTTTTAGAAATACCCCACAAGTTTATAATTTAAGTCCCAGAAGTAAAAATTTTTATAACACAAAAAATATAAAAACACTTTTTTTTATTTCTGTAATATTTAAAAAATACAAAATTTCTGTAATATTTAAAAAATAAAAAATGGGCAAACATGTTGCCCATTTTTTATGTGTCATTATTTATTTTTAATTTGTCAATTTATTAGTGCCAATTATATATATTTTCATGATGACCAGATGACTTTCTGGATCTGCATAATAAATTAACATCAAAACTGCTATTGGAACTAATAAAACATGCTAAGTACATAACTATTCTATTCTTGTAAAATAGTGGCCTAATGTATAGAATCTGATTAAAATAAGTAATTGACATAACATTATATCTGTGCTAGCCATAGTAATATGTTTGTTATTATATAAATACATTTTTTTTATATTTTCATATTGTATCCCAATAACACACCACCCCCATTTTTGAAACATTGTGTTTTGAGCGGAGCAATTAAATGCCAATCTTTGTCTTATTACCAGTGAGAAAATAATAATAATTCTTTACTCTGAGTAAGAATGGAACCCGCATCTATTGTCTACAGGCAGGCACTGTGCCAGTATGTATGTAATACATAAGTAAATGTATTTATTTTTATATAAATCAAGAACTTGATATAATGTTCCCTTTATAATTTTGTATTATGAATAGAATAGTCTTATGAGACACCAACATAAACACATGCATATCTTAAATAAAGTCTTACGATTTCATCTTGGGATGAATGAGTAGATCCTGATAAATAAACTTATAAATAAATAAAATCAAGCAAGATTTTTTTTATAAATTTCATATTAATGTTTGTCATCATTAGACATTTTAGCCTGTTTATGAAAAGGCTATGTAAGAAAACAAGTAACAATTCATTTTTACTTTGTATATCTATAAAAATCTAATAAATTAAGAAAAATTTATAATTTACATTAATAATAAAAAAATAAATATATATCATGTATATGTAAAAATATCACGTCAATTATTTGTAAGAGAAACATGTTGCCTACATATAATATAACAGCTCTTATATTCTACTTTAAGGAAAAAGGTGCAAATTAGTAAACCAGTTAGTAATTCTCACCAAAGTGCTGATGTTAAGGGGCGCAAAACATACGTTTTTATCGGAGTTTACCGCACTAGTGTGCAAACCTTTGCCAACGTGCTGAGAACCCTGAAAATAGAACACTTATTACGTTTCAATAATAAAATTCCTTTAGTCTATCAATTAAGTAATATCACGTGAGGTTATTTGATATCTTGGGGACGATACAGACTTTTTCGAAAGTGCGTTCTTAATGCTTTGCAGTAAATTCTCGCATGTTTTATCTAGCAATATAAGCATATAATTACAATTTTATCAAGAAGAAGGTTTATTTTACGTTCAAGTAGTTACGAAACAGATTTGTATTAATAATGACCCCTATTTACTATCGATTAAATAAAAAGTATCATACCTGAATTAAAGTACGAAAAACGTTTCTGGTTATAAGAGACATATTTAAAATATATAAAACCTTCAAAAAAGGCTATTCAATAATTATTGGTATTTTTGGACCGTCTTACTCGGTCTTACTTGACAAGACGTAATTTTTGCGAATTATTTTTCATACTACGTACTACGTATTTTGAACTCAATATTTTTAAATAAACTAAAAATAACTTTATTATATTTTTACTAAAAAATTTTATTGAAATTTACCTTTAATATTTTTAAATATTTATATAAGTTTTGAAATCAAAATTTTAATTTCTATTTACGTGGAACGAACTGTATAGGGTTGTAATTTTTATGTTATTATATAAGGATTGAAACTTTTCTCATTAATATTTTCAATAAATTATTGCTTGTTAATTTATAATTAATGTATTATACTATTAAATATATAATCAGAGGGTATACAACTTAATTATAATTTATATAAATTTATACAGATATTTTATAATATTTTACTTTTTGTTATGGCAACTTTTTAATAGGCAAGGCAGCGAACGAATTGATTTTACGTCATTATTCGAGGTCTTCTGACGGCGCAACATTTGAACTTAATATTCCGATAAAATTTTAAGTGAAGAAAAAATCAAAAAATCATGTGTATAACTATTGAACTACAGTGACTCGGAGTAAATAAACATATAAATTTTTATTTAAAATTTAACTTAAAAATTTTGTGGTGAGTTATTTTTTTTACAATTTTTTGCCTTTAAGTAAAGGTATTTAAGTAAATAATCTGGACTTTTGATATGATAATATGCACAAATAAACATTAATAAATTATCTTAATTGCAATACTTTTGTTTCGTGCGTGTATAGCAAGGAATGATTAGACCTTTAATTCATATTTTTTTACTTTATTAATTTGCAGAATAACGTTCGTTTATAATTAACTCTAAGCCAATAAATCGATATTGTTACAATAAAGGCAGGACAATTAATATCCAAGCATGATTATCATGAACTAAATTTATTTACTTTATTTTAAAAATCTGTTTTCTTACATTTATTATAAAATAAAAATATTTAAATTATTAAAATGTGCTTGCTATTTAAATAATTAATGTACAAAATTAATTATAAAACAATAATTATTATATCAATACATACACAAAGTGATATTCACATATTAAACACAACATGAAATATTTAATCGTCCAGTTAATTACGTAAGCATTTGGAATAAATCATAATTTATTAAAACAAACAGTACGTCCATATGCATATTTTTTGTTAGCCAAATTACTTTCATTATCTATATTTTAATAAATATCCAAATTAAATGATATAACAAACATTCAAATTTCGTCATAGTTCTACAGAGAGATAATAACAATTATATTTATAGAAATGGATTTATAGAAATGAAGCGTATATTATTTAGATTTTTACAAACGAATTGATTCTTAATTTAATAATACGACGTATATAACGTATCAGTCTACGATATAATTACTATAATACGATTACAGTAATGCAAAACAACATAAATTTGATTCAATAAGGTGTTTCGTAACTTATGAACATCGCAGACGATCGCTGATACAGCCTCGTTATTTTGGGGAAGTTTCGTAACAAAATCTCTTTTAGATATAAGTTCATAATCGAAATAAAACACTATATATTTTATAGTGATTTTAATAAAAATATACTCAAACCAAACAAATACTACTTACATTATAATATGAATTAAAAAATAAATTAATAAATCAGCTTCACGCTGTATCCCGCACACAGCAGGGTAGGCAAAGGGAACCTAGTGTTAAGACACTCCGCTCCCCACTTTCCGCCAAGTTCTGGAGACATTGCGTGTTGAGTGGCGGAACTCAACGCCGCGCTTTGCCTCAAAATTTATATTTCATAATATGAATTATGAAATATTAATTTTTGATAAAACATAATAGTTATTAACCCAGCTGTTTTATCACGTTCGTTGCAGAAGAATTTCGTGAGATAAGACGTGCCCGTGACATTTTGTATGTTTATATTATTAAGTTATCACTCACATTAATTAGAACAAAGCTATTATCGATACTATATAGTGAAGCTATTCTTCTCCCTGAAGAAAATAAACTTATAGATATATAATTTGTATAATATATAATCATTAGAATAAAAATATTATGACTATATTATTTTCATACTTTAAATCCTTGATTGACACTGATTTATAATGAATGTTATTTTATATTGAATGGCACATCGCAAAATAATTAATTACTAATATTCATTGCAAATTTTATCAGAAGAAATCGTTTTTACTTATAAGTATTTTTCTTACCTAAAAGTGGAATAACACTTTAAAAATGTTTAAAAAAGAAATCGTTATATCGAAAAAAGACATTTATATGTTTTAGCTTATAACTATCTTTAAAAATTTATATCGAGTGAAAACAATAAGTATAATAATAATATAAGCGTACGTCGAATATGTAAAAAAAAAAACAATTGCGTCTTGGCGCTATTGCTTAATATGTAAAACGATCTAGGGCAAGTATCGACCATACCATTTTTTTTTAAATATAATTATATAAGATGCCAAGGAGCCTACGAAAGGGAAAACATACTACCTAATTTTAAAACCAGATTAATTTTGATAATATAAATTTAGAATATCTAATGACAGTAAGTACTAGGTATACTCTCCCTTTCAGTGGCCTCAAATATCACAAATTATGATTTACTAGCGGCTCGCCCACGGCTTCGCCCGTTTGAAATACATGATTATTGATTTAATATGCACAATTGATTGACAACTATAATGACTTCTAATATGATTTTTTTACGACATTATCGTCAAAGATTTTTTGATTGTTTTAAATAAAAAAATACGACTATTGTTGATATTTGATATTTATGAAATATACATAAAGCTAATTATTTATTACACGTATATATTTTTGTAGCTTTATGTTCTTTTTACTTATATAATATACTCTGTTAAATGTGCTGATGTCAGTGAATAATTTAATTTACTCATTCAGAAACAGCCTTAAATGTTAAATTATTGATTTGAAGGATTCATAATATTCTTTATAAAATAACTGTAATAATTGCATATTAACTCCTGTACAGTTTTAACCAACCAAAAAATCTTTGTATTTACTTGATATTTCTTTCAAGATCGTTCTTTATCTCTGTGTTGAATTAATTACGACTTAAACTTAACTGTTATGATTTATGAAGGTAATCTCCACTAACAATTCAATTTTGTTTACTTTATTGTATAAAATATTATATAATAGTGCTTCAATAACCCAGACGTTTCGAACGTCATTCTTTAGCCAGGCTCATACCAGCGCGATTGCTATATAATATTCGCAGGCAAGCTAATGCCTTGAATTCATTCAAATGACGATAACTTTTTTTTTAATGAACCGATTTTGATGAACCAAACTTTAGTACTTAAGTTGAGTTAAAACAAAGCAATTGGTGAAATTTTCAAGTAAATCGGTTCAGTACTTCCAGAGAAAAATGCAGACAGAAATATGTCGACAGACAGACAGACAGGCAGACAAGAAATTCAAAAAAAATCTTTTTGCTTTCTATTATTCTTTTTAAGTGTCCCTCTATCCATTTCAGTCAAAATTACTAAATGTACAGACAAAATATTTTTACTGTCTTATTATATATAGAGATTAAAGTGTTAAGATTATATTTATATATCTTCATGTTTACCTCCTTTGTTCAGTGCTCAAGTTTAATCTTTGGGTAAATATACAATGACATTGTGATGCACATTTCATTGGGAAAATATCACTTAAGTACACATAATATAATGTTATATAAATTATATGTATAATATTACGTAGGTACCTGTCTGTCAGTCACTCAGTAGGTACCTACTGAGTGACTGACAGACAGGTTCCTAATTTCTTAGGGCCTATTAATTTTTGATTTGATTTAAAAAAAGTCGTTTAAGTATACCTACAATTCAGAATTTTCTTTTTTAGCATAAGCTTTGAAAATGAGCCACATAAACCTGGACAAACCCCGGTACGACCAGGGCACGTACATGGGGCGCGCTAAACACTTCCTTCTATTGACTAATCCTATGAACGCCTTCGCCAGCAACTCCGATCTGGAAGAGGCTAAACGTATTGTCACCGAATTTAGGTAGATATTGTACCTTTTTTTTGTACTAACTAAATTTGTGATTATTTTATATGAAAATTAATATTATAGGTATATTGCTTAACAATGTTTATTTTTTATATGATAATAACGTACCTTGTATATCTGCTACATCCTAATTTCAGCTGTCTTATGTGGTATGTAAGATAACTATGACGGCGAAAATAAATAATAAAAATATATTAAATGCTATTTTTAAAATTAACTCATATATTATAAATTGTTACACTAAAAAATGATGTAGACTAAATAGGATTTGAACTCGTACTTCTTGAATCGCACATTCAAAACAGTTTATAATAATATATCAATATTCCAAATAGGCGATCACGCCGAATGCCGTCGGGCTACGATGAAGATAAACTGTGGGCGACCAAGTATTTGTATGACAGCGCTTTTCATCCCGACACCGGCGAGAAAATGTTTGTATTGGGCCGCATGTCCGCACAGGCGCCTATGAACACTCTGATTACTGGTTGTAAGTATTCTTGATAGAAATATCTTTTTTTATTTTCATTGTGAGTTTGATTCTCATTTACGGAAATTCATTTTGATTTCCTCGCTCTAGTACATCTGGTGCCGTGGACAAAGCACGGCGTTCGATTCCGCCACTCAACCCGTAATTTCCCGAAAATGGAACGGTGCGTGAGAACAACGGGTCTTGACTAGGGTTCCTCTGGATATAAAGTGAAGTTAAAAATTAAATGTAAACTAAAGTTATATGGGCATTAGACAGTTTTTTACAATATTAGTAATATTCCAGGCATGATAACGTTCTACAAGACGACGGCGGCCACGGTGTTCTGGCAGTGGGTCAACCAGACCTTCAACGCGGTCGTCAACTACACCAACAGGTCCGGCGACGCCCCGCTGCCTACCTCGTGAGTATACTCCATGTAACGGCAGCTCACCCCAGAATGTTTACCAACAAAAAGTTAAGCCTGAAAAAATAAAAAAGACCTTTACACATTAATATCAGTTCTAAACTAACTAACTAAGAAAGACAAGGCCTCCTTGAAAAATATCTCTAGATATTGACTTGGGATGTAATAAAAATATATAATTACGATGATCGCATTCAATACATTTATAGTTGACTTTTATTCAAAATAATCAAAGAATAAATTTCCAGAGCGATTGATTTGAACACACAACCATTGCCTTGGGTAAAATAAAATATTACTTATATGTTACTTTTATTTGTCAGACAACTAGTAGCGTCGTATTGCGCTGCTTGCGGCGGCGCGCTGTCCACCGCGCTCTTCCTCAATAGCAAAGTTAAGGTAATGCTCAATATTTATCATATTAAAAAGATTTTATATTCTTTTTCTTTCCTAACAATATTCAAGGCCGTCGTGTCGCAGCGGCACAGATGGCGTCTGACTGTAAAAGTGACGGTTGCGGATTCGATTCCTTATCGAATAATGAATTATTTTCATTTCCTTGTTCTCATAATGAACATGTCGTTTGTTTTGACGTGTCTCGAAAATTAGGTCTTGTGTGGAGAGCGGAGAACTTAAATTACATCTAACGTCGCCCCGTAGCCGTGACTCAGTTGAGAAATCATAATATCTTTATACTTATCAGTTATCACATTTATTTTATTACACTAAGTTCAAAAATCTCGTTTGTCAAAAACATTTTGTAGTACCGGATGCTGTCATTATTCTTATCATGTTAAAGATTACGACAGTGAAAATTATAGTAAACTAATGATATTTTATTTAATTTATGATATTTTATTGGAATAAAAGTAGGGTAGGCAGAGGGAATCTAGTGTTAACACACTCCGTTCCCCACTTACTGCCGAATTCTGGAGGCATTGCGTGTTGAGTGGCTGAACTCAACGCCGCGCTTTGCCTCGACATCAGAGCGAAGAAATGGGAATATAAATTTAAGTAAATATTTCATCTCCTCGAGTGGGGATCGAACCCACAACCAATTAGTTTTACAGTCGCACTTTGTGCCGCTGCGCCACGACTGGCCTCAAAAAAAAAGTAGACACGCACTACCAAATTGTTATTAAGATTTTAAGGAAACTTATATAAATAAACTTAAATTATTTAAGAATTTTAATTGCTGCTACAAAATAATAAAAAAAGCGCGAGACATTTTTTTATTATCATGACATTTAATTTATTCTAATCCACGTCACAAAATTGCAGTCATAAAAAGCAGTACTTATAAGAAATATATATAAAAAAACAGTTATGCATGTAACATAACGATCACTTTTATTGTATCAATAAAAAAAAATTTTTCAAAGAGATGTAGATAAAAAATATAGGAAATATAACTTTTATCATTTTTTTAAGTCTTATAAATTTGTACACTCCTGATTATATTTTAGTATTCAGAAATAAAAAACATTAATGCATCTGTTTTTCGCAATTTTTGTGTTTGCACCTAATGCAATTTCTGCAATACATTGCGCGGTGTTATAAAATTTTTGTTTCTGTTCATTTCCTTGTTCACTTTATCAAGATGTTTTAAAAATAATATATTTCATAATAAAAATAAAAAAAAATCTGATAAACTAAAATCAGTGTAAACTCCTTATTTTTATCGAGTTCCACCACTCAACACGCAATGCCTCCAGAATTCGGCAAAAAATGGGAAACAGAGTGTCTTAACTCTAGGTTCCCTCTACCTTTACTGCTGAGTGAGGGATACAACGTGTTGCTAAAAATAACTTTTTTTTTACCTAATCATGTAAAGTCTATTGGCACAAGCAGAGAGATCTATTGTTAGGAAAATTAGTTTTCCACACATACATTATTGTATTAAAGTCGCTTTTTTTTTTCTTACAGAGCAGAAAATTGAATACGTTTCACTAAAATGGAATTATTGAAAAAAAAAAATTATTATTCAATTATTATTTTTCACTTCGGTTATTATTTCTTGAGTTCAGTTTTTTTTTTATTATTATTTATTTTAATGACACATATTTTAATAACACACTTAAAATATTAAAAAGCCATAAAACTTTATACTTTCTATGCAACGTCAAAATAAAATAAACAAAAAAGTCATTGTCGGTGATATCGTTAATTGTTATCGTCCCCCCAGTGTGTGCATTGTGACGTCATAGTTAAAGAGGTGTGTCGTATAACGCGCTACGCGAGTCGCGACTGTGGAAACAACGTTGTTTGCTTAAACTAGTAATGTCTCTGAAAACATTTTTTTACATCATACGTGTAATATTGATTATTTAGTTTAGCATTTTCTTATAAATTACACAGAATTTTAGATAAATCTATTTATAGGACACGATTGAATAAAAAGGGATAAATTCTTAAGACAAACTTGGCCTATAATCAGCTGTAATAGACGCTTCTCTAATTTTATTAGATATTATATATAAATATAAATTAGGCACAATATGACTTAGCTTTTATTTAATAACGAAATATCAAGCGTTTCCATTTATTTTTTACTATAATATTATATCTTGATAATTTTTAATTCAAATTGAAACAAATTTATATCAGATATATGTTTTTGTAGGTATGTGATATAACATTCTGATCGAATCATAAATCAAAATAGGTAAAATGCTATATTAAACTTTTAGTCAGCAATGTTGTGGAAACGTTTGGAATAAAATTTGTTTACAGCTTTCCTTTTGACTTTTGATATGTTCTACTCAAACGCAACAACGCTCCCAGCTTCAATCTAGATTTCTGGGAAGGTGGGAACCGTCAAATTTGACTAGTCTTGTCTGACAGTTCTCAAAATTGGTGTATATTTGATTTTTGTCTGAGATACAAAAAGGGTTAAAAATAACATATGAATTTGATAATAATTTGTGCGCTCTTATCTTAACTGCAAATAAGGCCCTGACCATGTTAAATAAAATGATAAAGGGATGATAAATCAGTCTTATGGAATGTTTCCCTGACGTTGATAAATTAGATTTGGTTTTTTTTTCAACAAGTAAATGTATTGTATTCCATAAACATTTTTTTT
Source organism: Heliconius himera (assembly GCA_021202915.1). Lineage (NCBI taxonomy): Eukaryota > Metazoa > Arthropoda > Insecta > Lepidoptera > Nymphalidae > Heliconius > Heliconius himera. The sequence continues at coordinate 136,463 of JAJHJA010000824.1, forward strand.
GATCATTTCACTTAGCACTACATAATCTTATCACTTATCTTTGTGTTAAAATTAATCTGGGTATTTTGTTATATTATTCAGAAAATTTAATTTAATTACCTACTAATAACGCCAAGTTTATTTCGAATCTATTGCTATTAGTAACATATATTTCAATATAACTATATTTAAACAGCTACTCTAGGTCATACTTTTTAATTCCAAGTATGCTTGATATCTCATTCTACAGGTACAGATTGTGGTTCGATATCGATCGATAGACTACTAAGTCATTTCCAACTAAGTATTTTTATCTCATTCCCATATAGCGTGTTCGCAAATGTTACCGTTAGAATTATTGACCATTAAAAAAATCTAAACATCATATGTACTCAATAAAATCCTTGAAATAATTCCAGTTCCTGTCCGACACTTATCTACTTGACATTCCATGCTGTATGGAGTGAAAATAGCTCGGAATAAAAAATGTATCAGTTTATCTATCTATATATCTAGCAATCACCTGTATAATACAACAATATATACCCCGATGGGTGAGTACTTATACCCAATTTTTAAGAATAGATTCAACTTATTTACCCATTTTTATCAATAATGAAGGAAATTTAGCTCAAATAAGAAAATAAATACAAATCTCTATATATAATAAGACAGTAAAAATATTTTGTCTGTACATTTAGTAATTTTGACTGAAATGGATAGAGGGACACTTAAAAAGACTAATAGAAAGCAAAAAGATTTTTTTTGAATTTCTTGTCTGTCTGTCTGTCTGTCTGTCTGTCTGTCTGTCTGTCTGTCTGTCTGTCGACATATTGTTGTCCGCATTTTTCTCTGAAACTACTGAACCGATTTACTTGAAAATTTCACCAATTGCTTTGTTTTAACTCAATTTAGGTTCTAAAGTTTGGTTCATCAAAATCGGTTCATTAAAAAAAAAGTTATCGTCATTTGAATGAACTCAAGGCATTAGCTTGCCAGCGAATGTTATATAAAAATCGCGCTGGTATGACCCTGGCTAAAGAATGACATTCGAAACGTCTTGATTATATGACTGTTGATAAAAATATATATTTTTGAAGCACTATTGTACAATATTTTATACAATAAAGTAAACAATGCCAGCCGTGGCGCAGCGGCAAGAAGTGTGACTGTAAAACCAACTGGTTGTGGGTTCGATCCCCACTCGAGGAGATGAAATATTAACTTAAATTTATATTTCCATTTCTTCGTTCTGGTGGCGAGGTTAAGCGCGGCGTTGAGTTCTGCCACTCAACAAGCAATGCCTCCAGAATTCGGCAGAAAGTGGGGAACGGAGTGCCTTAACACTAGGTTCCCTCTGCCTACCCTGCTATGTGCGGGATACAGCGTGAAGCTGATTTATTTATTTTAAGTAAACAAAATTGAATTGTTAGTAGAGATTACCTTCATAAATCGTAACAGTAAAGTTTAAATCGTAATTAATTCAACACAGAGATAAAGAACGATTTGATCTTCAAAGAAATATCAAGTAAATACATAGATTTTTTGGTTCGTTCGTTCGTTTGAAATAAATCTATATAAAAATGCCTAAAAACATCCTTTCTACGTGTACTCTGTAATAACTACATATTTACCAATTATTCATTTATCTAATAATATGCAAACAGGAGTTAATATGCAAACATTACAGTTATTTTACAAAGAATATTATGAATCCTTAACCAAATTAATAATTTTACATTTAAGACTGTTTCTGAAGCAGTACAATTATTAAGTGACATCAGCACATTTAACAGAGCTTTAAAAAACATAACATAGGTAAAAAGAACGTAATGTTACATATATATATATATATATATATATATATATATATATATATATATATATATATATATATATATAATAAATAATTAGCTTTATGTATATTTTATGAATATCAAATATCGACATTGGTCATATTTTTTAGTTCGAAACAATCAAAAATTCTTACAGAAGTTACGATAATGTCGTAAAAAAAACATAATAGAATATTACAGATTAAAGTAACAAAAAATCATATTAGAAGTCATTATAGTTGTCTTTATATTATATATGTTGTTGTATGTTGTCTTTATATTTGTTTGTCATTCTATTATAGGGTGTAAGGCCAGTCGTGGCGCAGCGGCACGAGGTGTGACTGCAAAACCGACTGGTTGTGGGTTCGATCCCCACTCGAGGAGATGAAATATTTACTTAAATTTATATTTCCATTTCTTCGCTCTGATGTCGAGGTTAAGCGCGGCGTTGAGTTCTGCCACTCAACACGCAATGCCTCCAGAATTCGGCAGAAAGTGGGGAACGGAGTGTCTTAACACTAGGTTCCCTCTGCCTACCCTGCTGTGTGCGGGATACAGCGTGAAGCTGATTTATTTATTTATTTTATTTTATTATAGTTGTCAATCAATTCTGCTTAAATCAATAATCATGTATTTTAAGCGGGCGAAGCCGTGGGCGGGCCGCTAGTATATTAATAAACAGTAAACTGCCTTCCATCGCACGACTGCACTTGACAACGATGAATAAACAAACAAATCAATGTATACAAACGTCCATGGAACTCTACTTATCATTTAAATCATAACTATATAACAAATATATTAATAAGTCATTATAATATTGTAGTAAATAAGAGAAGATACTATTTTCATACATTCTACGTCACTGACACCGCCTCCTCATGTAAGGCCAAAGCTTATCTAGTGATAAGATATAAAATAAATCTCTTGTGTAAATCATATTACAACTTTCTATACATTTATTATTCAATTTGTTTTCTATTCGTATTTAAAATTATGTTATAAATTTATGTATTAGGAGTGACCTTTAAACTGAGTATTATTAACAAATATAAATGATTGGTATTGACAATTTTAATCGTTCTAATGCTGAAGCTAAGTGAGCTATCATTGATTCTACCAGATATCTATCTGGTAGAATTATTGATAGCTCACTTACGGAGAATAATTTAATTTTTCATCTATCAAAATCATTTGGCATTCCAGATGCTCTTTAAAATTAGTTGGCTTAAATGACCTAATATTAAGACACTCCGTTCACTCGTCGGAAATTTATTTCCCCGATATCATCATATATAAAATGGTACACTAGGTTATTCTCTAAATAGACGGAGAAAAAAAAAATGACAACATTAAATATCAAAAAAATATTTTATTATTTGATATTTTTTTAATAAATTTATGTACGTATTTGTATTAATATATCAGTTTAAATATAAAACGAAATATCTATAATTTCAGAACATGAGCCCCATCTACGCCAGCTTGGTTCCATTCGCGGCAGTCTGCGGCGCTAACTTTATTAACATTCCCATGATGAGAAGCGGGTAATTTTTTTCGCATATAATTATATAATATATATAATTTAATAGCAGAAATATATAATTTGACAGCATAAAGAAATAGTGTATTTACATCAATGCAATGTTAGCTCACGAAAATATTTTAATCTGATACCGAGACAAAGCGCGGCGTTAAGCCCCGCCACTCTACATGCAATGCCGCCAGGTTTTGGCAGAGTGGGAAACGAAGTGTCTTAACACTAGGTTTCCTCGGACTATCCTGCTATCTGCGGGATAGTTTATAGTATGTTATTGTTTCCAGTGAGCTTTTGAACGGCACGCCCGTGTTCACGGCGGACGGCACGCGCGTGGGCGAGTCCAAGCGCGCCGCCAAGTACGGCATCGGGCTCGTCTGCATCTCCAGGATCTTGATGGCACTGCCTGGCATGAGTGAGTTTCATTATTTTTTGAATTTTAAATGTTTTATATATATATATATGTTTGAAAATCTAGAAGAATACAATGATGAGTTTTATCCCACAGTGTTGTATATAATAACCGGCAAAGGGAACTTAAGTGACAGAACACAGCAAAATTCAAAATATTAAATAATTTTCTTTCTCCCGAGTGGGAATCGAACCCGCATAAGGCGAATTTATAGTCACACACTGTGTCACTGCGCCAAGACGATCTCTACAATTTTTTTTTGCTACTAAATTACAATTACTCCGCAAGTATTTTTTGTCATAAAATATAGACCAAAATACGTGATTTCGTCTCAAATCGAAGAATAAAGGTTCTTATCTGTGATCACCGCCTGCAATCAGACATTAGTCAAAACCGTCGCGACAGCATTTCACTGTTTTTACCGTTTATTGTTACTTTCTTATTATCAAAAGAAATGATGATATAAATATTTTTTTAATGGAACGAAAATTACACTAAAGCTAATGTTGTTTCTAAAATTTTATTTTTACTTGATGCTAATTTCACTTTTAGTGATTTTTAGTCATATCTTCAGGTACGCTATATTGGAATATTTTTTTCCCAAAAGAATCTATAAAAATTCTATCAATTTAGATATTATATTGGAAAGTTTCTGAATTTTCTATTTGTTTTCTTCAATTAACAAATTCTCTGATTTCTCCATGCTTTTAATAATTCTTCAATGTTTCAGATGTTAAATAGTCGAATAAACGATTCTTTTGCAATAAACCAAGACATTTTTATTTATAACCAATTGAATTCTAATATAATGCTAGTCTGCTATTGACAAAATGAAGTTGTTTCCCAATTTTAAATTAGCGCTAGATATTATATCTCGACGAGACTATTCAAAGATCTTCCAAATATCAACACAATTTAATGTTACCTAATATATCCGTTTATTTTCAGCGGTAACACCAATAATAACAAGTATAGCGACCAAACGCGGCCTCTTCTGCCGACGCCCCATGATGGTGGTGCCCTTCCAACTGTTCCTGGTGGGGCTCTGTGTCACATTCGCAACGCCACTGTGTTGCGCCATATTTGATCAACGAGCTTCTATTAGTGTGGATAGTCTGGATCCTGGACTCAGGGTGAGGTGTTTTTAGCTTCACGCTGTACTGTGTGTATTGCAGGTTATGCAGAGCCTAGTGTTAAGAGACTTCCGTTTCCCGTGCACCGCCTAATATGAAAAACACTGCGTGTTTGTATGGTGGAAATGAAGGACGTATTTTTCTTGTTACTGGAAAAATAAAATAATTTATTCCCCCCGAGTAGGTATCAAACTCCCAACCGTCGAATTTACAGTCACGTTATACCGCTGAGCCCCGACGACTTCAAGTATATGAATAAATATATATTCTCTATGAAAATTGCAAATAGAATAGTTTGGTCCTTCGAACCGAATATTGTTGTAGTACAATGTTGTTATTTTTCAGGAAAACGTCAAAAAGAACTATCCTAAAATCAAAGAAGTCTATTTCAACAAAGGACTTTAAATGCTGGGGCTTATACCACTAAATTCAGAGAAACATGAAAGTCTTCAAAGAAGGAAGCTTGTAGTCGCCTCTTTAATTTAGACGCATTTTAGTTGTTTACAAGAAAAATAATATGTTCGAAACCGAAAACATTCCTACAATGTGATTTGTTAATTATTTATTAGATCTGAATGTTTTTTTTGAAAGTTTATTTTTTTTATACCCTTTATTTAAAATATATTGTTTTTGCTATTTATTAATATAATTTATTTATATATAATCTATATAATAGACAAGTTTAATGCTCAATTTGTTACATTTTAGCAATATTATTTTAATTATTAATTTTAGTAGCATTTACTGCACCGGCTCGAGCGTTGTGACGTCAATTATGCTAACAAGCGACAATAATCTGCCATTCCCTTATTATTATGTTTAAAACAAATTTTAATGTTATAAATATACAAAATAAACTTTATTATTTAAAAATGGATTTTATTTCTCTATAAAACGTTTATTATACAATTATGGAAAACACATATTATATAGGTACAAAAACTACATAGTGTTTATTCGATTTTGAGGAAGTTTTATTTCTTAAAAAAATATACGAACCAATTAAGTTACGGAGGGTAAAATTAGATACGATTAGTTATAAATTAAAACAATCACAATTGAGTTAATGATATTAATTAAAATTATAGAATACTTAAAATTAAATCTTTCGAATACGACAGATTGATAAAGACAAATCAGATTTCAAACATCATACTAAATTTATATTTTAAATATAAAAAAAAATTGTTATAATTTTATTTTAAAAAATTTAAGTCACTTGTGTCATTGCTGTTTTTTTTAAAAAAATAGTATAAAAAATATAGAATAATAAAAGAAGTTCATAATTTAATAATACAATAACAACAGTCTGTAAGAGGTTTATTAATCGAGTTACCAGATGTTATTTCTTTTTATTTCTATATTTAATGAGTATGTAAAAGCACTTTCTTATAAATAACTATATACACAATAAATATTATACACGTTTATTATAATAAGCTTATATCCATTAGTTTTCTTTAAAAGTCATACATAGTTTTAATGCTTCATATTTTCATATGCATAATTTTATAATAATAATTTTAAAATACTGTTAAATCATTGCAATCTTATGTAATAAAAATTAAATCCAGTCATGAGTGTAAAATTAAAAAGGGCAAAAACATTTTTTCTTTTATATCTTTATGATTGAAAAGTAAATATTGCTTATATGTATAATAAAATATATTTAGAAGAATCATATAAAGTAGGCAACAATTATTTTCAGTCCTTTTTCCTCTATATAAAAAGACTTTGCATATCTTAATATTATCATAAAAAAAAACTACTCAAAATAAATGATCACTAACAAAATTCACTACCTTATGTTACATAAGCTTTAAGATTTTCGAACAAAAACTTATATCCCGTACTGCAAGAGGGAATTGTAAGGGAGATGGAGATTAAAACAGGAGAGGGACAAGTAGTGTAGAGTTGACATTTTACTATGATTCTATGAGTTTTATTTCAGTCATTTTGTATCTTACAATATAGCAACACTAAAATAATATCTTATTACTCACATTATTACAAATAAAGTTGCCTAAAATTAAAAATTACTAATAAAGTTCACACATTATATCATCACATAAGCATTAAGATCTTTCCAGTATGAGAAGGGATTGCGCTTCGCTTTTTTTAAAAAAATCTTAATTGACATTCAAAATAAATAATACAATTTTAAAATGAAACTCTTATAACGGTTTAACCGCGTATATTTAATTTATTATTCTCAGTAGGAAAAGGACATAATGTCTTATGTATTATATTTGAAATGCTTCTTCACTCATTATAAGTAATATAAGCACTAAGATAATTCCCATGAGTTGTGTCTAATAACAACTTATGTCCTGTACCAGAAGGAGGAGCTTGCGTAAGGGGGGCAGTGGCAGGGACGGGGGCGAGGGGGGCGGGGGGCAAAAGGGGGGCTTCAGCGTCTCGACGCCGTTTACGATTTTTCTTATCCCACGGAGCGTAAGGTATTTTCAAATGAACTGTTTGTATGTGAAGTTTGACAGCGCTACTTTGGGTGAAACGACGATGGCAGTGTTGACATTGGTAGCGTTTCTCGCCTGTGTGTACCTGTTTAAGCGATAACATTTTAAAATAAGCAACTGTTGTGCCACTCAACACGCAATGCCTCCAGAATTCGGCAGAAAGTGGGGAACGGGGTGTCTTAACACTAGGTTCCCTCTGCCTATCCTGCTGTGTGCGGGATACATATTATTTATAACAGTTTTTTTTTACTTTTTTGAAGTTATTCCACACTTAGGAAAGAAAAATACTTATTTAAAAAAAATATGTAAAAATTTGAACGTAGCGGCATTAAATATAAGCAACTGACCACAAGATGCCTGTCTCGGTTGCTGGGCATGCTGAAGCGTCGCTCGCAGTGCGGGCACGCGTACGGCTTCTCCAGCGTGTGCGTGCGCATGTGCACCGTCAAGTTGGCGTATTGCTGCGGAAGAGACAACAGTTATAAAGTGAATAGCTCGCTTGGAGAGCTTTAATCTCATTAACTACTGGTTCAAATTGCATTGCAAATTCATAGGTCAGTTATCGAGGGTGAGATTATATCACATATGTACATCACGTTAGTGGTTTACGATCAGTTACATCAAGTATATCACGACGTCATAAACTCTTAGTTGTTAGCTTTTACGCGATTGCTACTGGAAAATTTTTAATCAAATGTAATCCATCTCAAATCCATAGTGGAAATTATTATATTCAGAATATTGTTTTTTTTTTTGTTAGTAATATTATATGCACTGCGGATATTCGTGAATAAGAGATAGATGCAAGGGCCATAAGGTGGCGATCATTTAAATCCTATTAACATTATAAATGTGAAAGTTTACGAGGATCAATGTTCAAAACAACGAATTTAGATGGGTATATACGCGCGATAACTTAGTGTAAATTATATCCTCTGTAACTTTTCAAGTTATATAGATAGATATTATTTATACAAAGATTTTGGCTATAATATAACAATAAGAATCGATCGCCAGTAAGTAATAAAGCAACCGACCCTGGTGGTGTGCCCGCAGATGTCGCACATGTAGCGCTTGAGGAAGTGCGCGCCGGGGTGCTCCGCGTCGTAGTGGCGCCGCGCCTGCGAGTCGTTCGCCAGGTACTTGTTACACTGCAAGTTATTTAGAAATTATTATTTATTGGAATGATTCCTTTTATTAAATAAGTACAACACACCATGGACTTATTTTGTCCAAATTTAGTTTTTCAGGTTCCATATCTTAAAAATCAAAAAAAAAACGGAACTACGTCTCGTCGGTTCGTCTGTTCGTCTGCAATTTATATATCCAGGTTTACGTTCCCAACCAACACTGAAAAAAGAAGCTTCTAAATGAATGATCTAATTCACATACAATTGACTGGTGTTTTAAAATACTATGAATTAAATTAGCTTTAGAACTTTTCAAATTGTCTTTTTTTACGTATATCCCTTCAGATTCTTGCACTCAGATTTTCTGATTAAATTTCAATCATTTTTGCCAGATTTTAGCTCATAAAATTTATGTACGTATTTTATAAAAGTTAAACTAAAAGAATAAAAACAAATATTTCCCCAATTTAGATGCGGAATAACTTACAATATCGCAAGTAGAAGATGTGGGTACTCCAGTATTAACAATGCCACTTTCTGTTTGTCGCGGACGTCCCCGACGTATGCCTGTGCCCTCCTTTTTTAATGATTTTATTGATCTAAAATATAATAAGTTATCGATGTATTTGATATATAATAAAATTGTGCGAAATCATTAAGTTTCTGTTTTTTCTTTCCCGCATATAGCGCGGTAGGTACAGGGAACCTTGCGTTTACACACTCCATTCCCTATGTTCTGCCGAATTTCATAGACATCGCGCGTTGAGTGGCGGAACTCAACGCCGCGCTTTGTCTTAAGAAAAGAAAATATAAAATTATTGATTCTCAGTGTCAATATAACCCACAAAGTATATTATATAAAAAAACATGCGTAGACCAAATAGTAGAAAGATGAAGTAAGTAGAATAGACTCACAGGTTAGTGTCGGCGTGCTTGTTGGAGGAGCCGTAGTGCGTGGCGAGCGCGGCGTGGTCGCGGAACTGCACGTCGCAGTCGGCGCAGTACAGCGGGTGCGCGCGGTCCGCCGCGCCCGCGCTCGCCGACACCTCCTGCGCACGCACGTCTTTAAGTAACTCTACTCCGCTATTTCGGTTGCGTGGACCATAAAAGCGCACAATTTTTCCTATCCCCAGAACCTTCTTTAAGTGCTCTCCTACCCTCCCCGAGGAACTATAATACACCGTTTAGGGGTCGCAATATCGGACCATTCAAGCAAAACCGGGATTTTCGATATCGACTTCAGAAAAATCCCGGGATCCCGGTTTTTTCGATATTTTAGTTTTTTGTACCAAAATTAGTATTTTTTCTAGCCTCTTCTTATTTTTTAGAGTTAAGTTAGGAGGGTATTTTTGGGGAAGTAGTAAATTAAATTATATTTACTAAATAAAACAATTTTTAATTATAATAAACAATTTAATAATAAATCACTTTAGTAATAATATTTATCAAATATACTATAAAAAAATATAATAATTTGCTACAAAAAATATTTTATAGGTATATTATTTAACAATATATATTTTGCAGCGTTTTTGCAGCGATGGGCGAAACTTTACAAGGAGATGTATGAATGTGATGACACCTCAGTCTCAAGTAGCAACGAAACGCTGAGTCTTGATGTAGCTGATGGCGAAATCAGTGTAAAAGAAGTTCAGAGTGCAATACTATGTCTGAAATGTGGTAAGTCAGCGGGAGCAGATGGAGTTACTGCCGAGATAATCAAATATGGTGGGCAACGCGTCTTGGACTTGTTCTGGTTTTTGTGCAATTTATGCTGGAAATCAGGGGAGGTCCCCAGGGGAGAAATCACGATTGGCGAGGTGCGGTCATCGTGCCTTAAAGGCCCGAGGATAGAGGCAAAGGTTCGCAGATAGACTGCGCAAGATAAAGCGTAAAGTTAGTTATTTAACATATATATCATATTAATCAATATTAACGAAAAAAATAATGACACTTGGAACATCGACGGGCAAGAATAGCGTGCAACAAAAACGCGCAACTACGACGTGCAACGAGAAAATACGGTATTCGTGCGTTCGTTGGTCGGGCCGGTCAAACTCGGTTAATGTCGTAAAATTCCAAATTTTGAGGAAAACTCATCGTTTACCTTTGCCGATATATGTTATGTACCATTGTATATCTTAAAGAAGCCTGAATTTAATAGCAGACATGTTTTTATTCGAATAACTAACTTTTAACTTTCTATAATCCGAAAATATCGAAAGTCCCGGTTTTTTGTAAAATTAAAACCGGGATTTTAAAGACCTATATTTGGTCCGATATCCCGGGATTTTTGAATCCCGGGATCCCGGATTGCGACCCCTAACACCGTTGTTCTTTAGTTTCGGTTGTGCGTTGTAAGTCGGTCATTAAAGAAGTCAGGAAGTATTTTTATGATATAAATTAATAAAAAATGTTGACTCCTGTTCATCTTGCTCGGTGTAGTATTATTCGTCATCTGTTGAAGTCGAACTTATGACTTCTCAAACATCGATGGTGTAGATTGATAACAAAAATCAAAACACGCGTCAGCATGTCCAGCCAAGTAAAAAGCTGGAAACGCGCAATGTGTATTTTACACGAACCATTACAAGCTACTTTTGACCCATTCCTAATTCATAAACCGATTAGTTAAAATGCCATGAAATTAGACACATTTGTTAAATACTAGTTTATGATGTACATAAATTTTCAACAATTTGAGTCAAACAGTTATTAGCATATTAACGTTTAAGAATTTTGCGACTAACTCATTCATTAAAAACAAAACCTTACCCAATTCTAAGTGACCTAATAACTTTATATTTAGTACCAAGTTAAACTTGAATTTTGTCCCGAGTGAACACAAAACTCGGAACAGATACAGATCTCCCATTGTTTTGTTACTGTGGTCGAGATCGACCCACTGTTTAACATTTTACTTGACTCTCATTTCACATTTATGATTTTTATGTGATAATGTATTACAGCACTTGCTTCTTGATTTTAAACAAATTAAATTTAATCACGAAATTTTTATACGCTTGTTACAACTTATTTATGCTGTTAGTATCTCTGTAGGGAGATTTTTACAAATTTCCGCTACCCAAAGATAATTACTTAGAATTATCGTTTGGCAAGAGAGAATACTATTTTTTAAATATTTTTAAACATTTTTTAAAGTGTTATTCCACACTTAGGAAAAAAAAATACTTATTTAGAAAACGTATAAAAATTTGAACGTAGCGGGACTCGAACCCGCGCCTTCTGGAAACCGACCAGGCGCTCTGACCACTAAGCAATACGTTTTCGCCAAGCTTTCGCTTGTTATAACTTCCTAAGTGTGGAATAACACTTTAAAAAATGTTTAATAAAAAATATTTTTTTTTGTTTTTTTTTTTTCAAACAAAATAAATAATAAAATTATTGTTGTAATATAAAACGCCATTTGTAAAGAACGACGCACGCACACATAAACCTATCAAAGAGAAACCGCCGCATACATCTCATTCCGAAACCGACTCGTTGTATTGGCAGCAAAGTTCAAAGTTGATTAACCATTAGTAGTACTTTTGTAGTAGTGTGTGTTTACGTTATTGGTATCTATGCATCACTGCGTCACACGAAATACAGGTATGGATAAACATCGCGAGAAATGAAAAAAAATCTACGTCTAAACTGTTGAGATATCTTGATTAATTTCTTTAGGTATCGGTTTAAAATATTTTACCCTAGGCGTCGTTCAAGTATTACGTAAGCACTGTAGGGGGGCGGGGGAGTCTTGGGTTTGCTTATTTTTGATGACATGGGGGGGGGGTCAATAATTGCAAAAAAACTGCTTACGTAATACTTGAACGGCCCCCTATATGCTGTTCCCGTAAAAGGAACGCTGACACTTCCATCCTGTATATGGGATAAAACGTGTAACCAAATATAAAATAAAAGTAAATATAAAATATACAATAACCTGTTCAGTATGAGCCAGTTTCTTATGGCAGTATAAACCAGTGACGCTGACGAAGCTATGTCCGCACAAATTACATATGTTGGTCGATGGGTGTTTGATTCGAATGTGGGTCAGTCTTGTTGATGCTTTACTGGAAGGAAAATTATTATAATAATTTTTAGCTTGACGCTGTATCCCACAAATAGCAGGATAGGCAAATGGTACGTAGTTTTAAAACACTCCGTAAAGCATTGCCGTCTTCAGTAACGGAACTTTGACTTTGTTATGACACATTTAACATGAATATTACATATTCTGTATTTTCAAATACAGAATATTGATATTTCATAAAATTAACAGATCAGGGAAATAAAATGTTTGAATGAATAGATCTCCCCATTTTGAAATGGCTAATTGCCTCAAACTCACATTAATTATATTATAACTTACAAGGAGTGGATTGTACTAGTTTCTTTTATTACTTACGTAAACTCCTTCTTACAATGCGGACACGAGTACGTAACATTTTTATGCCATTTATAATGCATTTTCGCTTGACCTCTGAAAATAACAAAATATCAGTTGCAAAAGCACTAAAATATTGTTATAAAATAAATAAACTCAATATTTTGAAAAATAGACATGGTAAATAAAATTATTTTTAATGAATATGCTGGTATGCTATTATATAATATAATGATTAAAATATTTTTTTTAATCCTTATATTATATAATATAAATTCCTCTACATAATTATGATAGTAAATATATTTTTTTGGAAAAAATGTATATAGGTATTACAATTTACGAAATTACTCTCGTATGATTTGTTTTGTTGATTAAATAGGACTTGAAAACATGAAAACAAAAAATACTAGCGGCCCATTCGCGGCTACGCCCGCATATCACCTATAATTCTTCTATTTTGCTGCAACAGATTGATTATTTTTTTTTTTTTTTTTAATAAACTGCCATCAGTTGATAACAACTATAATCAGTTTGGCTGAATTATTACTGACTATTTGGTTTTGGAGGCCATCGCCTCAACCAAACCAATGGTATTTAGCCTCACACAATGTGTTTTCGCTTTAGGCGTATCACGGCTGGGGTGTTGAGCAACTTTGTAGCCAAGGGATTTGGATGGTTTGCTAGGCGTTGAACATAGCGTCTAGTGTGCTTCTTAAGTTCTTCCTTTATAGTAGGCATGTTGAGGTAGTCATGGATTTCTTCGTTGCGAGTGAACCAGGGTGCATTAGCAATTGAGCGCAAGATATGGTTTTGTGCTCTTTGGAGGCACATTACGTTGCTGTCGCTGGCGATTCCCCACAATTGGATACCATAGGTCCAAATTGGCTTAATAATAATATATAATTTATAAATTCAATCATTTTTTATAATTCTGAGAAAGTGCAAGCACTACGTGCTTGAAAGGATGTCATCGGCGGCGAGGGCGCCCCCCGCGGAACTTGAGCCTATGCTTGCCGTAAACAGACCCTTGTATTATTTAAATTTTACATTTTCTCGAAAAGTATTTGTCTAAATTACATGCTATAAGAGCTAAAACTTATCTTGATAAAATTATAACTTTCAGTCGTAACTTTCAATATTTTTGTTAAATAAAAAACGGTGAAATATCACCTTTCAATTTTCAATTATTTTTTGTCAAATGCTTTATTGTGTCTTATTTATAAAAGATAGATATAGGGTGTCGCGGACCTTATTTTAGAACTAATAAGACTGAGTGTTGTTATAGTACAATGTACTTACATACATATATGTACATATATAACTATTGCAGTGCAGCACACGCGATTAAAGTCACTAGGAACGCCATCGAATGTTATTGTTATTTCATTATTTAAGGCTAACTAACAATGAAACCGTAATGTTGTATAGTTTACAGCACTCCTCAGGAATGTAGCTTTCATACAAAACAAAAAAGTTTTTCCAACCAGTAGTTCAAGAGATAAATAAACAAACTCTTCCGCTTTATTATATTAGTATAGATGTTTTTGGCTTACCCATTCATTAAGGGACACCTGTACAAATGAAATGAACTAGTATTTGAAAAGGGCTACTTTATACATTTTTTTAAAATACCTGCTAAAACAAACATAACTGCACATTTGACATGAATACTTGAATAAATGACTCATGTTCATATGTTTGTACATTTTCCTTGAATCTGGACAGAATATTTTGCATGCATCACATTGTAGTTTACCAGAATGTGCCTAAAATATTAAAAAATATTGTATTAGTAACTTTATTTTAAGACACCAGTAGTGGCGCAGTGGCACAAAGTGTGACTGTAAACGCCACTGGTTGTGGTTTCAATCCACACTCATGGAAATGAAATGTTTATTTAAATTTATATTTCCATTTCTTTGCTATGGTATCGAGGCAAAACGCGGTGTTGAGTTCCGCCTTTCAACACGCAATACCTCCAGAATTAAGCGGAAAGTGGGAAATGTGTCGGAAGTGTGTCTTAACACTAGGTTCCCTCTGCCTACTTGTGCGGGATACAGAGTGAAGCTGATTTGATTCGATTTTTGATCTGATTGTAAACGCAATGGTTTTAGGTTCCATCACTACTTGAGAAAATGAATTATTAGAATCTTCACTATGGAAACAAATAAACTATGTTCGGCATGGAAGTCTACCACTAAACATGCAGTATCTAAAAAAAATTACAGTGTGTGAGGAATGGAGTGTCTTAACACTAGGTTCCCTCTATCTACCCTGCTAAATGCAGGATAAAATGTAAGCAAGCAAATTAAAATAGAATACCCTTTGTACTTACAGGATCATGTTTTTTCATATGATTTTGATATGTAATTTCTTCCCTAAAACCTTTATAGCAATGTTCACATTTATATGGTGAATCAATATAGTTTCTAGTTTTCTGTCTATCTTTGACAATTGCATATTGTTCCTCTTGACTCACCGGTGAATACACTGGAAAGTCCTGAGGTAGCCTCTTAGTATTTCTCATTGGACGTATAAATAATTTGTTCTTTTTACTATTTTTATTTACATTAGCACTAGAATTTTGAGATTCATACCAATTAGCATCTTTCTTAGAACCTTTTTGCATGTGGCTCCATATATAATGTTGTTTAGCTGACGTCCTGTAATATACATATTTTAATTTTCAAAACAAAAACTATATTAAATAATAAATGTATTGATATTGTTACTTAAAGTTGTAGTGGCGTTTGACTCTAAACGTGATGGCTGTGGGTTCCCATTCAGGGGAGTTAATTATTTTAATCAAGCTAAAAAAAATTTTGTACATACCTGTCAAAACTTACTTCAGGACATTTCTTGCACAAATACTTGTACATATGTTTTTCATTCATATGAGTTTTTAATAAAAAGTCTGTTCTATAATAATATTTGCATAGTTCACAAAAATATGTTCCACTTGTGTGCTACAAAATTTTTAATATAAAAATTAATTAATGAAGACTATTCTTATTTTTTAGCTTCACACACACTCCATGACACATATATAGGCGAGACAACCCTGTTGTAAGTTATCCACATTCTACACAAATTCCAGACTATATGTGTTGAATGGTCGACTTAATACCTCATTGAGTCTTACAAACAGAGAAATTAAAACAATTCATGCCTCCTTATAAAATTTACAGCCAGATACTATTGCACTGCTCCATTAATGCCTAACTCATATTATGTTATATAAATATAATTTTTAAATTTACTTCTTATTAAAATAATTATATAAAAAAAAAAGAATGAAGGCTGCAAACATTATTTTTGTGGGTTTAATTTCTACTAGTGTAAAGCTACAAAAAAGAAAAAATATATAAAAATATTTACTGTATCATGCATTCTCATGTGCGCATTAAGACGGTTTTCATTATAGTAAGCTTTCCCACATTTTGAGCACTGGAACTTGCCATGGGCAAACATTTTATATACATCTACTACAGCTTTAGCCTCTACTATAGATATTGGTACAATTGTAGCATATTCCTCATCTAAATTCATGCCATCTGCTTCTTGATCATCTTTACATGTGGCTTCATTATTGTCAATATCAGTTGCCTCATCACAAATATCAAAACCAGTATCAAAACTATCATTATCAAGAACTGCATTTTTGTTTTCAACTAAACTTTCAGGCTTGTTTGTAAGTACATTTTCTCCATTATCTTCTTCTACCTTTATACATTCTTGTACTAATTCTGTTAATAGCTTAGATTTCTTTCTTGGAACTTCAAATGCAAAGTCATCGGAAGCAGTTGTATAATGAAATATTGAGATTTCATCTTCATTTCTTGTACTTAGTCTGTTTTGTTTTATCCATTTAAATTTTGCACTTTCATACTTAATTCTAAAATGATTTGGAGTTACATATGACAAAGTTGGCTCTATTTTAAGGGCTTTTGAGTCTATTTCTTCAATTATAGATTTTGTAATCTGCAAAATATAAAGACATAGGTTTTATAACCTTTTAAAAACTTTTAAATTTATTAACTGTAGTATAAATTATAAAACATATATCCTACCTCTTTATTTTTATGAAGTACTTCTTGTAATGCGTAATATGTACGTTGGCATTTATCCCTAAATTTTTTGAAATTTCTTACATGAGCTACACATTGATAGCATAAATATTCAGGAAGTCCATTATGACTATTAGTCTGAAATAATATAGAAATCCGTAATATATATGCATATATTAAAATAATTCAACAAACAATTAAAATAATAAATTCCATAAATAATTTTTTTATTCTTGTATAGAATATTTTAAAATCAATTCTTATTTAAGAGTAAATTATGTGTAAAAAAATATTCTATATAAATAGAAATATATAAAAAATATTATGTACATAGTTACTGTTAACATTTAGGTTTGTTATAACTCTTATTTATAAGAAAAAATACCTTTAAGCCTGATGCTAAATTAAATTCCTTTCTCAATTGACCCGTGTTCATACTAAAAATTTTTACATTACTTTTTAAGCATACTATACATGCTTTTAATTCAAACATAGCGAGCGTGACTAATAATGTTGTTTATACATTTTATTTATAAATATTAAAAGATTCAACACCAAACACATTTGGAAAACAACATAACACAACTGACAACAGATTATAGACGCAATATTTAATTAACGAAACTTCAACTTTTGAAGTCCAGATTATATAGTGAAGTAATGTCAAATAGTGCTATAAGTTTAAAAAAAACTATTTACATAACTAGTTGCTTCTCTGGCACGCATAAAGGTCACAAAATAAGAACATTGAAATATTATAATTCTTTTTCATCAATATATGATTCAAATGCTTTGCAGCAAAAAGTAGTGTGGTAAATTACACTAACAGCGAAATCTACAAAATGAATGCAAACTATGAATTTACAGCTTAATCAACTTTTTTTTAATGCTTACATGCTTGGACTGTAATAGTGGGTTAACTTACTCAACTCAAATTACCAAATAAAATCACAGTTAAGTAAATCATTTAGTAATGCGATTTTATTTGTTACAAACTTTAATTTTGGTAGTTCTGATTATGATTATGTTGTAAATTATTCTTCACGCTTTATCCCTAGCGGGGTAGTCACAGAGAAAGGAGCGTCAAAGGGTACGGTATTTGTAAGATATATTCCTGAATGCAATTTATTTTTAGAAAACACTACACTGTGTTCTAATAATATTGCTGTCTGTAAAAGGACGAGAAATAAAAAAAAATTGCATATAAAAATTGTTTATTATATACCAATAAATGTATTTATATTCATTGATTTAAAAATATTTTAATGTAAATAAAACGTAATTCTATGTGTATATTTTAATTATCTTAAAACTATAATAATAATACATTATATACTTATAAATAAATCTTTTTTATATATTTTTGTCTAATAGTGGAGAGCTTTTTAAAAAGTACAACCTACAAGCAGAATATGGCTTAATGAACATCATAAATAAAAACTTAATACTATTTTTATATTCATAAATATTTAATATATAACAGCTTCCATACATTCTTAGTCTACATATTATATTTTCAATTAATTGCAACACTAAGCTAAAATATTATTTTAATCTCAACCTGGAACTACAAAATATAGTCTATAATACTAGTGACAAAAATAGTAATGTAAATATTGAATATAACTAGTTTTATTACAAGATTGATGTATGACTTGATAAGATTATTTTATTGTTAAAATATCTTATTTAAAAATCTAAAAAAGGATTATTATATAACGATTTTGGAACATTCCAATTTTTAAAAAAGATTTTTTTTCTAGTTTTTCTTGCATAATTTCAAAGTTAGAAAATCATAAACAAGCTTATTAAAAATAATATTTGATATTGATAATTTAATACTGATCCTTTATAAATTCATAGGCCCGCATTTATAAACCGAACCCAAACATGATAAAAAATATTAGCTTAAAAAATCAAAAATATTTTTATCCTATAACTTTTACATATTACGAAAATGTATTCAGTTTAAAATGATAAATACCTTGAAATATTTATTCTAAACATAACAAATAAACCCCAGTGACAAATCCACAGTCAGTTGATAGAAAAGTAAAAAAGTTACAAATGTTTAAAACTACTGTGGATAATATAATTAAGAAAGAAATATCGAAATACATGACTACTCTAATTATTAATATTAAACTACTTACTAACATAATATAATGTTCGGTTATAATGTTGTATGCTAATTAATTTAAATTCACTTGATTTTTTTTTCTTTCTTTTTTCTTAAATTTAGACCATATATAAAATACGATAACATTTAATATCAGTTATATTATGTGAAGTTAAAGTATCTCTAAGTTGAGATTGCATTTTTTTGATTTATATATTTTTTTAGCTGCACACTGTGTAATTTTTCTCGCACAAAGCAGAGTAGGCAGAGGGAAAATGGCGGAATGCAACGCCAAGCTTTGCTTCCTTACTAAAGCGAGAAAAATTAAAATATTAAATATTTCATTTCCGGGAGTGGGAATCGAACCCACAACCTGTCACGTTTACAGTCGTACGATTCTGCCCTATCACTACGACTGGACCGATTTCCCATTTCAATATTAAATTTCATTTGCAAGTGTTATATATATATATATATATATATATATATATATATATATATATATATATATATATATATATATATATATATATATATATTTCCATATCATGAACTTAATGTCTTTGAAATGTATGTATGTATTTGATATATTAAGCCACCGTTGCTGTGGAACAGCCTCGGACTGCAGTCGTCTGCAAACATGGTGGTGTTGGACAAATGAATGTATTTTAAATTATTTTTATTTCCCCAAACCAATAAACGAAACGCAGTTACCTAACACCATTCACTCTGCCTAATGTATCAAAATCTATTATTACTAATGTGAGCCGCACACTTTGTTAGTAGTATCAATGTATGCACTCAAATAGTTCCCATGGGGGGCTTCCAGGGGTAGTTTATAGTTAGGTGGGGGGGAAGGAGGTTCAACGTCAATATTTCGACGTTTCCTATTCTTTTTATTCCACGGTGGATATGGTATTTTTAAATGTACAGTTTGTATGTGAAGTTTGACAGTGTTCTTTTGTGAGAAACGACGATTGCAATGCGGGCAGAGGTAGCGTTTTTCACCTGTGTGCACCTGGAATTTTAATTAAAACATATGAAAACTGTACTTTATAATATAATAATTAATAATATGCATGTGCCCACAAGTACATTGTAGCGCAGCGCTTGACTTTAAACGCGACGGTTGTGGATTCGATTTCTAATCGGGGAATTAAGCGCAGCGTCAAGTTCCGTCACTCAACATATAATGTCTCAAAAAAATTGGGCGATTTCTGTAACAAAAACAAGGCCTCTAAAAATATAATTTATCGAAGATATCTTACAACAATATGTCGATCTCTATTGTTCTGCATACTGAATCGTCTATCGCAGTGTGGACACGCGTACGGCTTTTCTTGAGTGTGTGTACGCATGTGCACCACTAGGTTGGCGTATTGCTGAAATTCAAAATTAAATTATATTTTTATAAATACTTTTTAGCTAAATGCTGTAGTGATACAGCGTGAAGCTAGAGAAAAAAGAAAAAAAAGGTACACTCACGCGCGTCTTATGCCCGCAGATGTCGCACATGTAGCGCTTGAGGTAGGGCGCGCCGGGGTGCTCCGCGTCGTAGTGGCGCGTCGCCTGCGTGTCGTTCAACAGGTACTTGTTGCACTACAACAATTACATTGTTATATGTATATAGGTTCAGAAACTCAATATAGGTTTTGAGGCGCAGGGGCACAAGCGTGCGACTGTAACGCGATGGTTGTGGATTCGATCCCCATTCGCGAGGAATTATTAAATTTAAAATTTAGCTTCACGCTGTATCCCGCACACAGCAGGGTAGGCAGAGGGAACCTAGTGTTAAGACACTTCGTTCCCCACTTTCTGCCAGATTCTGGAGGCATTGCGTGTTGAGTGGCAGAACTCAACGCCGCGCTTAACCTCGAACCCAGAGCGAAGAAATGGAAATATAAATTTAAGTAAATATTTCATCTCCTAGAGTGGGGATCGAACCCACAACCAGTCGGTTTTGCAGCCACACCTCGTGCCGCTGCGCCACGACCGGCCTCTTATGGAGGCCGGTCGTGGCGCAGCGGCACGAGGTAGGATTTATTATTTATTAATATTTTAATTTCTTCGCTCTGGTGACACTATTTCAACATATTACTAATGAATTAAGTATTAAATGTAATTTATATTATTACTTGCCTAAATTAAAGAGAGTAAAGTGACGCTTTATCGTCATTGTGACTCCTTTTTGTAGAACCTTGGACATCCAAAATTTTTACATTTACTTAAAAATTTATTAGGTACTACACGAGTAGCGATATAATGTGTGTACAAGCACTTGCCTTAGGTTTAAATTGTAGGATTAACATTTATTAGATACAAAAATATATCACAAAAATACATTTTTAGATTTCGTTATACA
Source organism: Heliconius himera (assembly GCA_021202915.1). Taxonomy (NCBI): domain Eukaryota; kingdom Metazoa; phylum Arthropoda; class Insecta; order Lepidoptera; family Nymphalidae; genus Heliconius; species Heliconius himera. The sequence goes on from JAJHJA010000824.1 coordinate 157,907, forward strand.
AAAAAATAATCTACTTAAATATTTTTGCAAGCTTTACTAATAACTAAAACATTAAAACATTACAGCCTAGCTCTAAACTCTAAAGTTAGATGCGCAGATAACTAAGACTTTTCGTATTTATGATAATTTTCTATCTATGCCTAATTTAAGAGCAACCACAACTGATAAACCGTACTTAAATACTTACAATTTCGCAATTAGAAGACGTGGCGCGCCCCATGTTGACGACCCCCTTGTCGGTGAGCCGCGGGCCCTCCCTCACGCCCGTGCCCTTTGTGTCATATGCGCTGTCGATATTTGCTTGGATCATCGATCTGTAATTATAGATTAAAATAATAAATCAACTTCACGCTGTATCCCACACACAGCAGGGTAGGCAGAGGAAACCTAGTGTTATGACACTCCGTTCCCCACTTTCTGCCGAATTGACCTGAACACGCAATGTGTTCAGTGGCAGAACTCAACGCCACGCTTTGCCTCGTCACCAAAGCGAAGAAATGGAAGTATAAATTTAAGTAAACATTTCATCTCCTCGAATGGGGATCGAACCCAAAGCCCGTTTTACAGTCACACCTTGTGCCACTTCGCCATGACTGGCTTCATAATTAGAATTAGTATAAGTAATAATGTGGGGTATAGGTGTATTTTTGGTCTTTCCATTATGCTTATATACAACACTATCAATCATTAGAAAATTAAAATAATCAAATTATGTACAATATAATAAACCATAATAATATACGATATTTAATTTATACCTGAACTACCTTAAGTCAGCCAGTATTTACAATGAACTATTAACATTTAAAATCACTTCATAAGCTTATTATAATAACTTCTATGGTAATAAAAAAGTGATTTTACATTTGTATATATTTTATGAATTTGCTGTATCATAACTTCCAGTATGGTCGATGAGTCTTGGTCGCCCTCAAGTTAGTTGTAGAAGACTACGTGGATTTGATTTTAGGATTTTTCTTACTTTAGATTTTTCCGTTAGTCAAATTAGTTCAAGTTATTCAAATGTTCAGAAAATCTAACTTCAGAGTGGACACGACCCATGGACCGTTCTGTATTTTGGTCATAAAGTAAAAATACAATATTTACCGATTAGTCTCAGCGTGTTTATTAGAAGAGCCCAGATGAGTGTTAAAAGCTTCTTCATCACGGAACTGTACACGACACTCTGCGCAGTACAACGGATTATTGGGATCCACTTTACCTGGATTTTCTTCTACTTCCTATATAAAGGAATATTTTATGTTTAAATGAAATTTTGTAACCGGATTGATCGCGTTTATTCAATATTATACATTTCTGGAATCCGACGTTTCGATTACTTTGCAGTATTCAGTGACTACCCATCATTACTGACCACAATCCAATGTGTAATAATGACGAAACTCAAAAATCTTATTAAATTAAAGTTTTGTTTATAATACTCATAAAATAAAAAGTACTGGATCAAACCGAATTCAATTAAATTCGGTTTAATCCAATACTTTAATTTTTCTTTTTTAAGGGACCAAATGACAACAATTTCGTTTTTAATAAAAAAGGAATTATTGTAAATATTCTTTTAGTGTAATCGTGAAAATGTAAGAAAAATAAATTAAGAGGGCAAAAAAATTTACATTTTGGCATTCTAAATTTAATAATAAAAATTAGAAAAATAATAAACTAATTGCACACTAACCTCTTTACTATGTGTCTTCAGTTTGTGTATATGAAGGCCGGTGACACTAACAAAGCTGTGTCCACATAAATGACATATATTTGTAGATGGGTGCATTTTACGAATATGCCCCAATTTTGTTGATTCTTTCCTAAAAAATAAAACAAATGTTATTCGAAATTATTATACAGTTGTTATAATTTATTTCATTTGTTAGCCCATAAGGATTTTGGATGTTTTATGAGGACATGTAGCTTAGCGGTCAGAGCTAGGACAGTTCTCGATAGGTGCAGGTTCAAATCTTTATATGTTTCACCTAAGTGTGGAATGGCACTTTAAAAATGTTGCCATATGGCAGAGAAAACCTTATGTCAAGACATTCCATTCGGCACTCTCTGCCTCAATTCAAAACATTGCATTGTGAGTGGCGAAAATCAGCGCACTGCGTTATTTTACCAAAACAGGGAAATGAAAATAATGTATTCCCCTTCATGACGACCGAACCCACAACCATCGCGTTTACAATGAGGCACTGTCTCAATGTGCCGCGATAGATTAAATATCTATATGATTTATATTATGTTTATTTTTAATATGAATTTAATGTTGATATATGTATGTTAATAGTCTTTAATATATGAAAAAAACTTACGAAAATTCTTTCTTGCAATGAGGACAAGGGTAGATGACTTTTTTGTGCCAGTTATAATGTATTTTTGCTTGACCTCTGTAATAACATAAAGAATTATTTACTTATGTGTTACAATTTAGTAGTGTTGTTCCTCACTTTCCGCCGAGTTCTGGAATCATTGTTTTTTAAGTGACAGAACTCAGGCCCACACTTTACATCGAAGAAATGAAATATAAATATATAAATACTTAAGAATATAAGCAGCAATAATTTAAGCAAATATTTCATTCCTTAGTGAGGTTTGAACCCACCACCAGCTGCGCTTACAGTCACACACTTGTGCTGCTGCGCCACGACTGGGACAATATAACATTATTGTATAAAAAATATATTTACCTATTAAAACAAACATATCCACACATTTGGCAGGTATACTTGTATATGTGACACCTGGTCATGTGTTTATACATTTTCGCTGTGTTAGGGCAGTAAGTCTTGCATGTATCACATTGGAGCTCTCCTGAGATTGCCTTTAATATGAAAAAATACTTGTAAAACCTATGTATGTTTACAATCAATGTTAGTACCGTGAATTAATTTCATTATTTTGGATGTTTAACTAAATATAAGTAAAATAAAGTTAAGCAAAATTAAAATAATATAGTAATGATTTACATATTGCAATAATTGTAAAGTATTAATAATGATCACATGTGATTTACATTTATGGCTGATTTTCATTGGTCGATACAGCACGCATTAGGGTTGGGTTTTCATAAGTCGATAGGGCCCGCATGCGGGTACGAGTGACTTCCAACTGATAAATGTAATTGGTTGCTAGATCACGTGCGGGGAATACCCACATGCCGTATATGGATAGCTTATTTTCATTGGACAATCCTTATTTGGATGCTTTATAACAACTCAGTTAACAACCAATGAAAATACTAATTGTCAGAATAGTAATTGGTTTCACATTATCAATAATTGATTTAAAATAACACAAATAAGTCAATGCATATTTTTATAATAAAAGTATAAATTTAAATCTATAATGAAACCAAAATATTCTTTCAACAGTAATTTAAATTTAATATAATTTTTTCTCCGTCTGTTACAATTAATGTAACCATTAAATTAAGATTTAAGAATCACATTCGCACGAATTTGCCTTACCTACCCCTACAAATCACATTTTCAGTTGCACTCAATTCACTGAATTTGATGTTAAGGAGAATATATTGGCCATTTCATCTGACGATGTTGGCTCTGATTGCATTAGTCGTAAGATGATCATACCTATCCTTGATATCCTGATTCCTGACAAATGAAATTCTAATTTTCCCATAGTAAGTGATAACTTTCCTTCATCCTGGAAAGAAGCTCAGCTAAGGCTACTGCCTAAAAACCGCAATCCCTCCGCAGTCCTTGAACGTTTCCTATATCAACAACTTAGTAAATACCTGACTAATAACAACCTTTTTTTCTCCTTTACAATCTGGTTTCAGACCCTGTCACATATTACGATTACTACACTGGTTAGCATATCGAATAACATTCGTCTGGGCATGGAAAATCATCAAGTTACCGTTAAGATTCTGCTTGACTTTAGTGACGTCCTCAATACCATAGACTTTGATATCCTATTGGCCATTATGTATTCTCTTAACATATCTCCTAAAGCGATTGATTGGTTTCATTCTTACTTGCATGATCGCAAGCACCGTACCCGGATTCAGGATTCATATTCTCCAGTGCTTGCTGGCGTTCCACAAGATGGCGTGTTGTCCTCTCTCTTATTTTCACTATTTATTAACTATTTCATAATATTGCTTGTCCCTACCACCTTTACGCTGACGATCTCCAAATACGACGCCAAAGTTCGTTGCACGGTCTTTCAAATACTATTAAAAGCACTGAATGAAGAACTGAGAACTATTACAGTACAGAGTAAATCTTTAGGCTTAAAATTAAACGCAATAAAGACTCAAGCAATTATAGGTAGCCCCCAAGGCTAATATCTCTAAAATTACTTTACATGAATTGCCATTATTATCGCTTGATGGAACAAACGTCTCTTACAGAAAAAGTTAAAAAAATTAGGAATTATTTTTGATCAGTATTTATTTTGGAAACTGTTATTTAGTGAGTTAAGTAGAAAAATATATGCGGCTGTTTTGCGCCGTTACGCTGGCACAATCACTCCTACTATAAATTCTTAATTATTATTGTTGATTTACATTATCTTGACTTAAAAGAGGAACAATTAAATTGTCTGAGAGTCTCCAAAATATTTGCATTTTTGGACTTCGCAAGTACGACCATGTATAAGAATTTCATAAAAAAACTCAAGTGGCTCTCAATTCGACTTCGCCGGAGTACTTACATTCTTTGTCTTTTGTATAATGTTCTCTTTTCTCTGCATTCCCCTTCGTATCTTAGAGAACGATTTAAGCTTTTATGTGAATCACATGATTTGCCACTCCGCTCTAAGTCTAGTTTAATTCTTAAAATTCCTTGCTATTCTTCTTCCTTCTATACTGATTTCTTCTCTATCAAATCCGTCCGCTTGTAGAATTCTTTACCCACACCAGTCAAACAAGCTATGACTATACAAACATTTAAAAAGAGGCTGAAAAATTATTATTTAACGCTCTAAGTAGGTTCTGTATTTATTTCTTGTTCTTGTTTCCCTCCTCTTAAAAAAAAAACGTTTATTTTATGAATATATATAAGCAATTTAGTATGTATTTATATATAAATACATGTACATGTGTTTTGTCTTTCTATTGTACTATAAAGAGTATTTTATTTTTATTTATTTATTTAAATATTTTTTACTCGAAAAAATTACTTACTGGATCATGTTTCTTCAAATGCGTTTCATAAGTCGTAGCAACTCTAAAACCTTTATAGCAATATTCACATTTGTATGGAGAATCTATATAATTCTTGGTCTTTTGTCTGTCTCGTATCAAAGCGTATTGTTCTTCTTGACTGACTGCAGAGAGTATAGGAAAATCTTCTGGATCACCAGTCTTTGGTTCTAATTGTCTAATGGCAGATTTGTGCTTTCGTCTTCCTTTTGTAAGTCTAGATGAACGGGTACGTTTCTGTGATATTTCTGTGAAATGACCCCAATAGTAGTGTCGTTTTGCTGAATGCCTGTAATTTGAATTTTAATGTTTTTTATTTATTTTAAAAGCCACAACTGAAAACTAGCACCATATAAAATCGTTTTTGACGTAAAATAGTAGGATAAAGTGGACAAAGAGGATCTAGTACATTACTGTCTCTTCTTTTTAATAATTTTATAAATAATTTAAATATACGATTTTTACGTGGGTACGATCTCACAATCATTGTAATAGTTCTTTGATTATGGCGTGCCAGTTGAACACTTATCATTTCGCCAATGTCACATTAGGTGAAAAAGACAAGAAGGAGATTGTATGGTAAAAAAGAGATAATAAATTAAAAAACTAAATTAAATTAGCTTCACGCTGTATCCCGCACACAGCAGGGTAGGCAGAGGGAACCTAGTGTTAAGACACTCTGTTCCCCACTTTCTGCCGAATTCTGGAGGCATTGCGTGTTGAGTGGCAGAACTCTACGCCGCGCTTAACCTCGACACCAGAGCGAAGAAATGGAAATATAAATTTAAGTAAATATTTCATCTCCTCGAGTTTGGATCGAACCCACAACCAGTCGGTTTTACAGTCGCACCTCGTGCCGCTGAGCCACGACTGGCCTCTGAAAAAGAGATAATGAACTCTTGTATGCATATTTGACTTTCTAAAATCCTTTTTTTTTCCTAGAGAATTAAGAAGTAAGATCTAGTATGTCGTTATATATTGTCAAACCTATATACATCAATTTTATTATTTTCCTGCTGTCATTGTCAAAGGCAACATATTTCTTAAAATGCAAATATAATATAAGAATAATAATGACAATAAAACAATTATAATTCCTTATTCAACTTATAATTAATAGCTCACCTATCAAAGTTTACCTCAGGGCACTTCTTACATAAGTATTTGTACATATGTTTTTCTGTCATATGAGATTTTAAGAGCAGTTCAGATCTGTAGAAAAATTTGCACAGGGAACACGAAAAAGTGCCACTAATACACTGAAAATGAAAATAATAATCAAGCAGTTTCACGGTTTTCCCGTATACCAGGATAGACAGAGTGTGGTTGATGTCTTAGCATTCCCTTCTACATGCACTGTATGTTAGTGGAATCTTAATGTGGAGGTTTGTCTACCAGAGGAGCGAAAATGGCAACAATTTCAATATAATCACTACCCAAATAGGGATGGAACCCAAAAACATTGCATGCATAGTGAGACCGTTACACCACAATGGTCTTATGAAATATGCAATTATGATAATTAAGAATTTCAAATGGTCCTATATTTGAGATAAAATTTTCTGTTAACTACCTATAGAGGTTATATGACAAGTTTTGCATAAAATAAATCTTGTGAACTTTTAAATTTTCATAACATTGTATAAGCTAATATTAATTATTTTTTTTTATTAATTTTTTCACTTTATCTCTTTATCGCCTATATAGCAGGGTAAACAGAAAGAACCTAGTTTTGAGACACTCCTTTTTTCCCTAACCTTACCAGGGTAGAGAAATCAAATTGATTTATTCCACCAAGTAGCAATTAAACCAACAACTATTATGCGACAATGCCCACAATTTATTGATATTTGTCATACAAAAAAATATAAAAAGAATTTCATTTTAAATCTATTAAAGAAGTTTAAAAAATATTTACCATGTCATGCATTCGCATATGAGCTTTCAATCTATACTGACTGTTATAAGTTTTTTGACAAACTTCACATGAAAACTTTCCTTGGAAAAGCATTTTATATACTTCAACAGCCGCTTTAGCTTCTTTTGTAGATATTGGTACTAATGTAGCATACTCCTCTTCTAATTTATCTCCATTTATATTAACTTGATTATCCAATTTTGTTTCAAAATCATTATCAAATTCATCATTTTGTATATCACAATCATCAAAATCATCATAGAAGTCATCATCTTTCTTTTCATACAATTCAGTTGATTCAGCAAATGTTTCATCAGGTTTAGTTAGAGATTCATCTTCTTGCTTTATACTATGCTCTAAGTCCACCCAAAGCTTTGTTTTTTTCTTGGGTATTTCAAATAAAACTTCATCAGAAGTAGTAGTGAATTGAAATATGGGTATGTTATCAAATTCTTTTGAATCATTATGTCTATGTTCTTTGTTTTGGACTTGACAAACTCATATTTTGTTCTATAATGATCTAGTGCCAAATAAGAGAGGCTTGGCTCTATATTTGTTATGTTGTGACTTAACTCTTCAACCACAGTTTGGGTTATCTTAAAAAAAGAAGAAATATAGTCACCATATATTTATAAATATCATAGTGATGACATGAATCAATTAAAAATACATACTTTTTTATCCCTATCAAATGCTTCTCTGAGTGCATAGTATGAGTGTTGACATTTATCACGGAACTTCTTAAAATTTCTTACATGAGCCATACATTGATAACATAAATATTCAGGTAGACCATTTGGCTGTAGGTCTAAAATAAAAATAAAAAGATAATAAATAAACAATACAACTATGTTATTAAAAGTATTTAGTTTTTACTAAGAAATAAATTTATAATGTTTAAGTAAAGTAAGCGTTTTTAACAATGACAATATTTTCTTAATTTAGAATAACAATTAAAAAATAATATTTATAATTATATATAAAATTCTAAACTGTTTTACTTTATATTATTTATATACATCATATTATTTTTCAAAGACTTTAATTCTAATTAGCAGCAGTTTCGAAACTGCCGTATTA